>CM076583.1:446443859-446561808 GCA_034641835.2 Pinus albicaulis
GCTCAGGTACAAATTTCCATATTTGTTGCATTTAAGTGTGTCAACATAACTCTACTTTCAACATCTTGCTTCATGCAACATGCACTATACTTTGAATTTGCAAAGAAATTCATGAAACATCAAAATACATTCAAGGCCTTAATTAGATAAGAAATCTAACCATTCAAATCTAACCATTCAACCTAGTTCCCATTCAACTCCATCCACCAGGTTGTAGAGGATTCCAAGCCTAATTTCATAAAAAATAAGTTGGTGATGATCACATTGACTTGCTTGATGACATGTCTATGAAGATTAAATACCTTGAACTATTTTTTTGCGTAGGGAAAGAGACACATTCCCATGTCTGAGCATGAAAATGTTCTTTGATATTGTTAATGCCTATAGTGTTTACTTCTACAAGTTCTATAGGCAGAGTATGTAAAGGGCCAAGTAGCCTCTGGATCTCATCTTTTATGAAAGGTGACATATCTAGTAAATGCCCCTACAGTCAATCTCTGGAATGGATCTAAATAGAAGTTCTTCATTTTAATATCCGTAAAACACAAAAACTTTAAGGTAAACTATGTACATGTGTCATTTCTTCCACAAACTAAAGTGTATAAGTAGTAAATTTTATACCAAGTGTGCTCCCACCATGTAAAGCGCAATTTTGTGAACTTATCATTTTTATAATATCTTTTTCGATTAAATTTAGTTTCACACATGATCAATTATTGCTTTGAAAGTTGTGTTCTACATAATTTGTGTACACTAAATTACAAATTGATTTTTTGAAATCTATTTTTTGAATGTCGACCAATAGATATATATCATGGAGGATGAAAGACGAAGATCAGTCGAATCCCATATGGAGGTTCAGGGATCGGAGGATGTTCACGGTATTTAAATATAATCTTAAATCTTCATACATGTGTGTACATATGGAATTGATTTTTTTATTAACTTTGTGAGTGAAATTAGTTGTTAATAAGTTTCATATTTTAATTTTTAGGAGGTAAGAGGAGAAGGGTTTCTACTCCATCCATGGAGTGTGGCCAAGGTTCAACTGGTCGAGGTATGAGTGGTAGCAGGTTGCGGGAAGGGGGTGATATTTATTCCCTCGAAGGCCAATCAACGGCTGCTGGTTCTCAACAGGGTCACTGTGGGTCTGGTTCTCAGCAGCGTCATTCTGGGTCTGTTTCTCAGCAGCGTCATTCTGGAGAAGATGTTAACCAACAACATCAAGGTTGCCATCAATTTCAATATTTTTTCATTAAATTTGTACAACTTTTTTTACACATGTTTTTTCTAATATACGAAATTTTATATATATTGATGTAGAGGCCGAAAATGTTCGAGCTAGTGGTCAAAATAGATGCAGGGCAGCTCGCTACATTGAAGAAAAAGGTTGTCAACCCAGCACAACTTATCCGGCTGAGATTACTGATATACCATGCGAAACCAACATGGTGGAATGCACCTTATAAAGGTGTGAAAGCCTTCATGAAAAATTGCAAAGAGATCTCATGGCTTTGTCTCTACCTGCTTAGAGTAGACAAAGCCTTGAAATAGTTACACATTCACTGGATGAAATGGCAAATGTGTACAGAAATTTGGGGCCAACGACTGTTTCGTTTGTAGCACTGATGAGAAAGAGAAAAGAAACAGTGATAGGTCCCGATAAATGGCAGGACATAAAACAAAAAGTTATAAGAGTAGAGGCCAAGTCAATGTTTAATTATAAGGAAGGGCCAAAAAGAAAAATGTTGAAGGTGCAGTATTTCAAGCACCCAGACAAGGCTGGTTATTTGTATGATCGACATCTTGCGGCCTTTGGAAGGCTTCCATGGAACGATGAGGTTCCTGTTTATTTTGCACAAATGTTTTATGCAGAATTTTTTTTGGGTATGAAACCTCACTACAATGACCTTCAAAATTTTTTGCCCAGGGGAGAGGTCGATTATATCAACGTAAGGGTGCTAAGCGAGATGTGGAGTTACCTCGCCCTGAGATTCCATTGGTGAGTCGACCGTTTCGAGTCGAAACTCTGCAATCAAAGATGGATGCGACTTCTCAAATAAGTCGAGAAGCAAGAGATGTTATGATCGACAATGTTCATAGCAGATTGAGTGGAGTCGATCTTTGTTTAAATCGACAAAGAGCACGTGAAAATGCACGTGCCAATTTTGTTTATCATATAGATGAGGAGATTTACAACATGAATGTTGAAGATCTCCGAACATATGCAATAAATTTTCGCAATGATCTGCAAGACCTAATTTTTCATGAGGAAGAGGGCACCAGAACGGTATGTGTTAGTGACCTTAGGGTTTGAAATTATTTTTACATATACATGTGTACAATTTGTAATAAATACATGTGTATGTACATGTATACATTTAGTTGTATGTGTACATTAATCTAACAAAAATGTATGACTATATGTTAAAACACCATTTGCAGTTCTCAGGCATGATGCGTGATGAAAATGTTAATATTACGTTCGGGACCTCCGGTTCAAACGATGTAGATGGGTCTGACCATCATGATATGTTGGCACATGTATGTTAGTGTTTTTTAAGTGACTCTAAAATAAATAATTGTTGCCACACATGTACATGTATGTATATATATAATTTGATAAAATGTTTTAAAAGGTACCGATGCCATCTGATGTTTTTGGGATGGCAATACCTTCTTCTTCTTTAAGAGATATACCTTCTAATTCATTGGGAGATGAGCCACAAGTATGGACAATTTTTCACAGGTTTAAAATTTATGTTTAAAATATATATATATATATATATATATATTCTACCTCAAAAAGTTCCATTAAAAATTGATATATATATATATATATATATATAGAGAGAGAGAGAGAGAGAGAGAGATCTATATTTTGAGTTATTTAAAATTTTTTGAATTTAGGTTCCTATAGAAGATTTCTTTAATCCGAGGACTCTAGCGACGGAGATAGGAACATCCACAACATTTGAACAAGTTGTCTTTAGTTCCTTTTTTTAATATTATTGAAAATAAGTTTATATATGTACACGTGCATTTTCATTTGAAAGTTTTTAATATATATATATATATATATATAACTGTACATGTATATTGTATAGTTTACCACTGCAGATGTTCTTATGGGAGAACCTGTTCATCAAATGGAGAGGGAACCTTACGAGGTATTGCATGATTTTTTTGTTATATTTTGTTTTTTACATGAAGTTCTAGATATATATATTCTCATTCATTTTTAAAACTTCAAATTTTAATGTTCAATTACATGTGCATTGTGTATGTAGGTTTCCTATTCACAGGATAGGGCGCGGACTGAGACCCAGACTCTAGATCCTCCATTTGATGGACATGATTTACAATAGATTTGATTTCAAAATTTAGATGGTTTTAAAATTTGTTAAACTTGATACAGTTTGATACTTGTGAGATTTACAATTTTTGGACATATTTTATTACATTGTTATTATATGATTTGTTTTATTTAATTTTTGGATGGTTTTAGTACTTTTGGCATGTGAATGTGAAGTAATGTTGTCATCTGAACTACATTTGGCATGTGATATTTAATGTTAAATGTTTTTGTTGGATAGTTTAATTATAATTGGCATGGCATGTGAAGTTTTTAAAACTCAAGTTTTGGATGGTTTCAATCTACATTTTTCATGTGATATTTAATGAACTTTAAATGTTTAATGTTTTAATGTTGCACAATATATAATCAAAAGGGTTTTAAAACTTAAAGTTTTGGATGGTTTCAATCTACAACTTAAAGTTTTGGATGGTTTCAACCTACATTTACACATGTGGTAAATTGAAATGTTACTTGTAACAAGACAATCCCCATTGATTTCATTGTATATGTTGATTTCTGATTTGATATAATTGCATGTATGATGGTACATTACTTGTCAAGTCATTGGATTAATAGTGTTCATTGATTTCAGTGTAAGCACAAAAAATTATTGACAATGTAGAACGATTTTTGTGTTATAATAATTAAACCTAATAATATTGGAGAGAAAGAGAGACAAGGTATGGTCTTTACTACAAGAGCTCGAGCTAAATATTTAAATGGTTTATGATTTATGATTTTTACTTTCTTTTTAATATAATCGATACGGAAAGATGATAGAACTAATAAGGGTGACAATAAGAATAGAAGAAGAAAATAGTTTAAGATTGGTCACAATAAATGCTATTTGTAATTGATTACATTCTAATTATTCACATTCTTTCAGTCAATATTATTACATTGTCACTTTGCATTCAAAAATTTTATTTGATCATTTTCCATTATTAAAGTTATTCTACAATATTTATCATCTCAACAAATTGAGGTAACTAAGAAAATTTAAAATTAAAATGACTTGATAAATCTCAAACATATTTAGCATATTTAAAATGGTTATATTCATATTAGATGTATTTACATATTATTGATAAAATTAATCATATGTTCCTCATATTATCGATAGTTTTTCCTTGGTTGCACACGACTGAAACCAACCTAGATCCATCTTAACTACGGATCTATCAAGCGCCAAGAGGGATCAAATCTCTCGAGGTGCAAACCTTTCCTCAAGTTTTGCACTCAAAAAAGAGGTTTGCACCTCTAGATATTTGATCCCTCTCGGCGCTTGATAGATCCATAGTTTTGATGGATCTAGGAAAATAACTTTCTAAAAATAAGTAAGGGAAAATCAGCATAGGGAACAATTAGGAGTAAATTTAGGAACATGTGATAGTTGGGTGAGATAAAATCATATTTTAATAAAATAATGGGAATTTGTAGGAGAGACAAATAGTGGATATGACATATATTTTGGTGAATAATCAAATTTATGGAATTAAACAATTAATTATTTTTGTATGTGAAAACAAGATTCACACCTAATCCTCACCTAAAAGACTAAATTAAACACATTATTATTAAGGGGACGAGGAGCTTTCTAGGTTTTGAGCTCCCCATTGTTAGATGAGTGTCGTAATGGCATTCCATGTATTTTTGTGAGAACTTATGATATTGTGATATTCTAATTACGAAATAGTGATATTGAGTACATGCTGGATAATGTAGTACATAGGAACTTTTTGATAAGGGGAGATTAGGGAAGTGACCAAATTCCTATCAGTGAAAAACAATTTCTTCACCTTCCTATAACTCCATTGTAGCTTTGGGGGCCAAAGGTAAGAAGAGTACCTTGGAATTTCTTGGGTGAAAAACCAAGTAGGTCACCAACTTTGGTCTAGTGCATTGGAATTCATTAAAGAATTGGTCATTGGAGCTACTTCAAGCTAGGAGTGAGCATCATCACCAACCTACATTGAATATTTTACACTCCCTAGGTTGAATGATACTTTAAATTGATTGATAGTCTAAGACTTTCGAATTTTTTCGAATGCCAAATGATCTTACAAAGCTAGTATTTATAATATCCTAGTAGGTCATTTGGTGACAACTTTTACCGGAAACTTGAAACAAAGAGAATCTATCCTTGGCTAGGACATCATGTAAGATGTCCGCCATAAACAGTAAAATTGTACTTAAACGCTGAGATTCGGGCAAGTGGGGACAACCACTTGTTATCTCGTCCCTTGGAGGCTATGCCATATGGGGACCGAATCTGACCTTACAAAATAAAGTGAAATAATTTGTACCATACGGTCGGAAAACATATACAAGAACAATTAATATACAAGAAAAGTTAATTTCATTCTAGAATATATATATATATATATATATATATATATATCCAATACATATAACATTTTTCATCAATGCACATGTATAGAAAAACTACTTTCAATTGATACTAGAGCACGTGCTTGTACCCAAACAATTTGTAACATGTGCAAACCACAAATAACATAAGCAGCTCAATTTTTATTTGTGTACTGGAAGTTCTAAAACATATTTAATCCAAAGATAATAAATTGTTGGACACTTCACTCAAAAAAATTCTAATGGAATTCCATCCTCAATAATCCATTCATGATCGGATTTTGACATTTTCCATTTCTTAATTTTCGATTTTTTCTTTGACTGAACTTCTATCAACTTTATGCGTCCTGCACACACCAAGTGACTATATTGAAAACTTATGGAATCAGGTTCATAGTCTTCAAAGTAAACAAAGTCTCCACTTTGATGAGTTTGTCTGAAAAAATAACCTTTCAGTATAATAGACCCTCTGTCATACTGAAATCCGTGATCATTATAGTCTTGTAATAATTTCGTTTTTCGTTCAGTGCAATGCATCAAATAATACTTAACATTTTCATCGTTTTCAATAGGTGCAATTACAGCAAAAACATCTCCTACACAATAAAATAAATTTAACATTTAATTATGCATATTTAAATTTATTTCTAGATCTTTAAATCATTAGAAAGTAATTCAAATGTTACCTTCTCTAACAAGATCAGAAACTCGATCGCCATCGGATGATATTGTAGTTTCCTCTGATTGCATTTTTTCAAACATTGCGATAGACATTTTTCCCTTTGTATTTATCTATGTATGTTTCCAATCGTTCACGTACATTTTTTTTTCACAAACGTCATTGGATTTTGTGTTGTCTATGCAAACATCACAAAAACAAGAATATTTTCTTTTATCCAATGCAAACACATTTGTGGACAACTTTGTTTGAATTGAAAGCAATTTTCGAGTCCCTTTTATTGTTTCAACATCATTTCCAATTGATCTATCTACGTCTTTGATTCCAATATGCCAGAAAAACCTTTATATGGAAAATTAGAAAAATAATTTGTAAATATGATATCAAAATACAATTAAAAATAATCATTCCATGATAAATGTACAATGTTTAAAATTAGATTTCCAATATAAATTAAATTGAATGTACCTTAGCACTTCTCTTGATGGGTTATTCTCATGGCTTAGAGCAGCGATGCACCATTGAACAACTTCTTTAGCGTTCACAAGTCGGCGTGTAGAGTGGTTCATTTGATATCTTTGAAGTACTTGTTTTATGCATGCTCTCGCACCGTCATGTTCCCCTTTTCCGTGGCCAGTCTCAAAGAAATTCCAACAATGTTTAATGCATGTTTTCTTATGAAGACAACACAACCAAAAGAATGATCGTGCAGATTTGAATTGACCTGCGCATCCGTCTAACCATATCCAATGTTCATTGAATGTTATTCCATGATCTTTCAATGAATCATAAATTCTTCCAAAACAATGTTGTACAAAACATGTATCATGAGTACGATCGTCACTGATATAAAAGTGATATTATTTAATTATATGTCAATTTTCACTCGTGCTTTCTATATGATCAACATTTTGTTTAGCATGTCTATATAGAATATGGACGAGCATGGAGACTTGGTCAGAATGATAGCATTCACTCTGAATTTCTTTTTGTGGAACAAATGTGTAGTTTTCCGCAAAATCAATCACTGACAAAATGGTCCCTAGTGGAAAAAATTCACGAGATTTTTTGAATTTCAAGTCTTGCCATCGAGCTCTATGGGAATGCTTGGTGTATTTGTAAATTTCTGCCTCAAACTTTCTCAAAAAGTCTATCAGAAAAATTTCGTCTTCTCGTAATTCGATTCTTTTAACACTATTTGCACCTTGAATTGATGTACCGATATATTCATATCTCTTCCATTTCACTTTCATGTTGGAAAATGATTGATCATTTATATCAATACGATATTTGCTTTGAAATTTAGTCAAATTTCCACAATCATCGCATTTTTTACCACCGACACATTTTTTTTGTAAAATAGTTCATCGGTTTCTCTTTCACATAGAATTTGAGATATGAATTCACGGATAGTGGAAGGAGGAGGTGAATCCTTCCATAATGTTCTACCGAAATCAAGGAATGTGTCATAATATAACTCAAATTCCACATGATAATGGCAACAAGAAGTTTCGCGTACAGTGATAGGTTTTACATACCATGGTTTTTGTTGAACAAAAGCACTGAGTGAAACATGAATTTGACGATTCTCTTTTTTGAACTTGTTGAATAACTCTATCTGAGTGGTTTCCAAGAGATGTTTTTCATGTTCTTCATATTGATTTCATGCTATTCTTCTTCGCATCACATGTCTTGCAGTTGGTGAAACACGCGAATTGTTCTTCCAATATTCATATATTATTTTTTTAACATTTTCTCCAAGTCTATCTTTGTATGGTTGCCTACAAATAGCTCCCCAACAAGCGAGTCCATCATTTACATCTATTTGCAATCGAAATTTTCGATGTTTGTGCAGAGTTTTTCTTGAGGTTCCCAGTGCTCGTGCCATAGATGTTATCAAACGATTCTCTTGAGTACTTGGTGAAACTATTGCCATCTGTATTCCTCTACGTATATTTGAAACATCTTTATCTCTAGATCTCTTAATTGAATTTATAGCACTACTCGTATTTTTTATCACCTCTTCATTCATTTTTTTATCTTTGGTTGATTTTCGAATACCCAATAGTGTCGTCGCTTCCTTTAATTTCCTTAATGATAGGAGACCTTTCAAAATTTGAGCATGAACTGTCACTTGCTCATTTGAGAAATACTCTTCAAAAATGAGGTTGACACGATATCGTATAACATGGTCAGGTTTTTTATCTCCATATGTGTGAGTGTCAACATTTTATAACATCTCATTATCGATAGTGATTTCATCTGTACATATTCGAAAAAATAGTACATATTCAATAAATCACTAAATTAATAACTATGTCAATAAATATTAGGAAAATTTTAAATATATCAATAGATCATAATATTTACATTTACATACCCGCTTCAATTTTTGCTTGAGGTTGATTTTCTTCTTCAATATTTTGAGGAGTATCTCTATCTGTTTACATTAAACAAAATAGTTTTCAAACTAGTTCATCAAATTAAAATTAAGCTTCACATTTTACATTAGGAAAATTTTAAATATATCAATAGATCATAATATTTACATTTACATACCTGCTTCAATTTCTGTTTGAGGTTGATTTTCTTCTTCAATATTTTGAGGAGTATCTCTGTCTGTTTACATTAAACAAAATATTTTTCAAACTAGTTCATCAAATAAAAATTAAGCTTCACAATTTACATTGGGAAAATTTTAAAAATATATCAATAGATCATAATATGTACATTTACATACCTGTTTCAATTTCTGCTTGAGGTTGATTTTCCTCTTCAATATTTGAGAGGGCTTCTAACTTTGTTTTGCGAGATTGTCTTGTTTATTCTCTACATGCCTCAGGGTCTCTTTTTTTATCATATTTTCTCGCACAAGTTCTTTGATTTCCCATGATAATAGGGTATGAAGTTCAAAAAATTTCCTTCAAAAAATTATACAATAACTCAATTACAAAAAATATCACAAAAGATTTAATTTAAAACACACACTTTAAAAAATTCGAGACATACCTCCAAGAAATGTCTTCCAAAAAATCAATTTGCTTCCAAGAAATGTTCTTAAACCCAAACTTTGAAGAAACCTCCAAGAAATGTCTTTCAAAAAATCAATTTGCTTCCAAGAAATGTTCTTAAACCCAAACTTTGAAGAAAAGCTTTTGAACCCAAACCAAAATGTTTGTAAAATGAGATGAAGTGTGTGAAATGTGCGAAAATTGTGAAACATTTCCCGGCAATTTATATTGACGCGAAATGTGTTTTAGTAGGGGGCTCCGCAAAATTTTCCAGTCGACGGAGAGTTATAAAATAGTGCGGCTGAACTTCTGATCAAAATTTCGGACAAACTATTAAGACGTTAGATTTAACGAGCCTTAAGCGGAAAACATAGTTCGACCGAACTTGGACTAAAAGTTCGGCCGAACTAACGCGTCACCAATTACGCAAAAACCAGGCTCTGAAAACGGTTCTGCAACTTTGGACTGATTAAACTACATGAAAGGTTGTTAATTAACTGTCGAAACCAAGACAAGCATTTTCAGAATTGAATCTACTTTCAGGAAATATAACTTTTATGGAATTTCATAAACGTTTATTAATTTTAATTATTTTTCTAATAAAATGGGTGCAAACAATTTCTGAGGGTCATTGTGATTCAGTGAAATCAAAATTTTGTATCTCCCAAAAAACATTGTAAAAAAATTGAAAAAATTATGGGGCATTACATTAGTCCGTCGTCTCTAATGGGTAGCTTTTATATTTTTAGTTTATAACTTATATGTTAAGAAATTTCTTGCGACGCGAAACATATCCAAAATACGCAGTTTTTCGTATTGGACCAGTTCAAAAAATTCTAGTAATTATGATATGCATCCATTAGCTTTGTAAATATGACGAAACCAAAGTAGACTCTGTCTAGATTGTTGTAACACATTTTGTTTTCTCAAAAACACAAATTTTCAATGAATACAACATTGCGTCATAACATGACTTCTTATGAATCCTTTGATTGTTAAGAAACACACACTCAAAGAAACGCTAAGTTGACATATCAAATCTACATAAAAAAATTTCAGAAAATAAGTAATAGAAAGCTAACAAAATTTCTCACAACTTTTATTTTTATCGCAAAATTAAATTCTACACGAAAAAATTGTTATAGTTTGCAGAAAGTTGAAGAACCGAAAAAAAATGAAATTTTTTTCTCAAAAAAGGGCAAAAAGTGTAACCTAGCTTCACATTTTCACCCGGACATCTCTATTCCTAATTGAAAATCTAGTACAAAATTTGCTTTTCCAATGGTCGGATATGTTCAATGTGCATTGATGAAAAATGTTACTTGTATTGGATCTAGATGTTTTCTATAATGCAATTAATTGTTCCAAGTATTTTTTCTATGTGCATTGATGAAAAACTAGTTGGATTTTCTAGTAAAAAGTTTCCACAATGTAAATAAATCGACAAGGCTACCTACTTGAGTGCATTAACGACATTGACCCAAATTAAAAAAACATATATATTTACTAGACTTATATTTCCAATCAAAATTAAAGGGATAATTTGTACATATATCTACTTCTTTAAACTCTTTTTTCAATTAGAGCTCAATTGATACATGGTTAGTTGCATTGAAAAGGTATGTTCTTCCTATTGGAAATTTTTTCATTCAAACAAGACTACATGTAGAGATAAAAAGCAATCTTAAAATTCCAAATGTACTTCAACCATCCAAAAGGGATTTGTGCAACATTACTTGACATGCCATGCCAATTATAGTGAACAACCATCCAATAGAAACATTTAACATTATATACCACATGTGCCAAATGTAGATTGAAACCATCCAGAACTTTAAAATTTTAAAAACTTTTGATAATATATCGTGCAACATTAAAACATTAAACATCACATGTGAAATGTAGATTGAAGCCATTCAAAACTTGAGTTTAAAAAACTTTTTGATTATATATAGTTACTTCACATGCCATGTCAATTATAGTTCAACTAGATCCAATAGAAACATTTAACAAATTATATAACATATGTGCCAAATGTAGATTGAAACCATCCAAAACTTTAATTTTTAAAAACCTTTTGATTATATATCGTGCAACCTTAAAACATTAAACATTTAAAGTTCATTAAATATCACATGCAAAATGTAGATTGAAACCATCCAAAACTTGAGTTTTAAAAACTTCACATGCCATGCCAATTATAATTCAACTATCCAATAAAAACATTTAACATTAAATATCATATGCCAAATGTAGATTGAAACCATCCAAAACTTTTAACTTTTAATTTAACAAAAAATATAGATCACAACATTACTTCACATGCCAAATGTACTCCAAGCATCCAAAACTTAAATTTTAAAAACAAAACAAATTATAACACATGTCATTACATAACATGCCAAATGTAGTTAAGATGACAACATTACTTCACATTCACATGCCAAAAGTACTAAAACCATCCAAAAATTAAATAAAACAAATTATATTAACAATGTAATAAAATACGTCCAAAAATTGTAGATCTCACAAGTATCAAACTGTATCAAGTTCAACAAGTTTTAAGACCATCTAAATCTTGAAAACAAATCTACAAATCATGTCCATCAAATAGAGACGGATCTAGCGTCTTTCCTATCCAAGTCTCAATCCGCGCCCTATCATGTGAAGCATCATGGGAAACCTAGATACACAATGCACATGTACTTAAACATTAAAATTTGATGTTTTAAAAATGAATGAGAATATATATATCTAGAACTTCATGTAAAAAACAAAATGTAACAAAAAAATCGTGCAATACCTCATGAGGTTCCCTCTCCATTTGATGAACAAGTTCTCCCATAGGAACATCTGCAGCAGTAAACTGTACAATATACATGTACAATTATATATATATATATATATATATATATATTTCAAATGAAAATGCACGTGTACATATATAAACTTATTTTCAATAATATTAAAAAAATGAACTAAAAACAACTTGTTCAAATGTTGTGGATGTTCCTATCTCTGTCGCTAGAGTCTGCGGATTAAAGAAATCTTCTATAGGAACCTAAATTCAAAAAAATTTAAATAACTCAAAATATAGATCGATCTCTCTCTCTCTCTCTCTCTCTCTCTCTCTCTGTATATATATATATATATATAACTTTTAAACATAAATTTTAAACTTGTGAAAAATTTTCCATACTTGTGGCTCATCTCCCAAGGAAGTAGAAGGTACATCTCCCAAGGAAGAAGAAGGTACTGTAATCCCAAAAACATTGGACGAAATTGGTATCTATTAAAACATTTTATCAAATTATATATATACATACATGTACATGTGTGCACAATTATTTATTTTAAAGTCACTTAAAAAACACTAACATTTGCCAACATATCTTGATGGTCAAATCCATCTGCATTGTTTGAACCAGAGGTCCCGAACGTGATATTAACATTTTCGTCACGCATCATGTGTGAGAACTACAAATGGCGTTTTAACATATAATCATATATTTTTGTTAGATTAATGTACACATAAAAATAAATGTATACATGTACATACACATGTATTTATTACAAATTGCACAAATGTATATGTATGTTAAAATAATTTCAAACCCTAAGATCACTAACACATACCGTTCTGGTGCCCTCTTCCTCATGAAAAATTAGGTCTTGCAAACCATTGCGAATTTTTTTTGCATATATTCGGAGATATTCAACATTCATGTTGTCAGTCTCCTCATTTGTACAATACACAAAATTGGCACGTGCATTTTCACGTTCTCTTTGTCGATTTAAACAAAAATCTACTCCACTCAATCCACTATGAACATTGTCGATCATAACATCCCTTGCTTCTCGACTTATTTGAGAAGTCGCATCCATCTTTGATCGTAGAGTTTCGACCCGAAACGGTCGACTCACCAATGGCAGCTCAGGGCGAGGCAACTCCACATCTCGCTTAGCGCCCTTACGGTCATATAATCGACCTTTCCCCGGGCCAAAAAATTCTGACGGAAGGTCATTGTAGTTGTGTTTCATACCCAAAAAAAATTCTGCATAAAACATTTGTGCAAAATAAACAGGAACCTCATCGTTCCATGGAAGCCTTCCATAGGCCACAAGGTGCCTATCATACAAATAACGAGCTATGTCTGGGTGCTTGAAATATTGCACCTTCAACATTTTTATTTTTGGCCCTTCCTTGTAATTAAACATTGACTTGGCCACTTCTTTTGTAACTTTTTGTTTTATGTCCTCCCATTTATCTGGACCCATTACTGTCTCTTTTTTCTTTCTCATCATTTCTACAAATGAATCAGTCGTTGGCCCAATATTTCTGTACACATTTACCATTTCACCCAATGAATGTGTAACTATTTCAAGGCTTTTTCGACTCTCAGCAGGTAGAGACAAAGCCACGAGATCAATTTTGCATGAAGTCTTTCACACCTTTGTAAGGTGCATTCCGCCATGTTGGTTTCCCATGGTATATCAGTAATCTCGTTCAGATAAGTTGTGCTAGGTTGACAACCTTCTTCTTGAATGAAGCGGGCTGCCCTGCGTCTATTTTGACCACTAGTTCGAACATTTTCGGCCTCTGTATCAATATATATATAATTTCGTATATTAGAAAAAACACGTGTAAAAAAATTTGTACACGTTTAATGAAAAAATATTGAAATTGATGGCAACCTTGACATTGTTGGTTAACATCTTCTCCAACATGACCCTGCTAAGAACCAGACCCAGAATGACCCTGCTGAGAACCAGACCCAAAATGACCCTGTTAAGAACCAGCAGTTGTTGATTGGCCTTCGGGGGAATAAATATCACCCCCTTCACGCAACCTGCTACCACTCATACCTCAACCGGTTGAACCATGGGCACGCTCCATGGATGGAGTAGAAACCCTTCTCCTCTTACCTCCTAAAAATTAAAATATGAAACTTATTAACAACTAATTTAACTCACAAAGTTAATAAGAAATCAATTCCATATGCACACACATGTATGGAGATTTAAGATTATATTTAAATACTTTGAACATCCCCCGATCCCTAAACCTCCATATGGGATTCAGCGGATCTTCGTCGTTCATCCTCCATGATATATATCTATTGGTCAACATTTACACAAAATAGATTTCAGAAAATCACTTTGTAATTTAATGTACACAAATTATGTAGAACACAACTTTCAAAGCAATAATTTATGTGTGAAACTAAATTTAATCGAAAAAGAAATTATAAAAATGATAAGTTCACCAAATTGCGCTTTACATGGTGGGAGCACACTTGGTATAAAATTTACCACTTATACACTTTAGTTTGTGGGAGAAATGACACATGTACATAATTTATCTTAAAGTTGTTGTGTTTTATGGATATTAAAATGAAGAACTTCTATTTAGATCCATTCCAGAGATTGACTGTAGGGGAATTTACTAGATATGTCACCTTTCATAAAAGATGAGATCCAAAGGCTACCTGGCCCTTTACAGACTCTGCCTATAGAACTTGTAGAAGTAAACACTAGAGGCATTAACAATATCAATGAACATTTTCATGCTCAAACATGGGAATGTGTCTCTTTCCCTACGCAAAAAAAATAGTTCAAGGTAGTTAATCTTCATAGACACGTCATCAAGCAGGTCAATGTGATCATCCCCAACTTACTTTTCATGAAATTAGGCTTGGAATCCTCTACAACCTGATGGATGGAGTTGAATGGGAACTAGGTCAAGGCCTTTACAAAATACATGCTAGTGAATAACACTTACTAGGTTATGCCAACAAATAAAGTGGGAGAAATGTTTTCTCCTCAAGGTTATCCAATTGGGTGTGTAATACCAACTTCACCCATTTCCTAACAGGTTTCTCCCTTAGGTTACAAATGTCTTCCACCTTATTAGTTATATATTTTTCAATTTCCCATGGATTCCTTGAATTTTTTCTCCTACCATCTCCCTCTCTCACTCCCCAAATTATTGTCATCAAACATGCCCCATTGAGGATCTGGAGCAATGTTTGCACCATACTTAGAACTGCCATTGCTGCTAATTGAAATTGGAGTCATGTATACTAGATTGCTTGCTTAAGTGGCTCTTACTTGGACAATATCCTGAGATGAGTTTGACATGATGGTCATATGAGGTTGGAAGCTACTTGGTGTAATTTTCCTTAAATCTTAAAAAAAAAGGAGCAAAAATGTCATTTTTGATCATTTTTTATTAGCTTCTGCATACAGCAGATGTTATCACAATTGCAACACAATCATGTTCCATGAGCATGAATTATGAATGTCGCAAGCCAAATTGCAAGGAAATTTTCATTCATTTTAGGCAAAAGAAGGCTATGACATTAAGGTCCATGCTAGAAAATATTATGCAAAGAAGGTTGCTAAGTCTTGATACTTACCATGTGTTTCAAAGCCATAACGAAGGTTGGCTTTGAGAGTGTCCTCCCAAAGCCCTGTCTTGAGATGAAATTTAATTCAATGTCTCTTAGAGTTGCAAGGTGGAATTGATAGAACTATTTGATTTCTTTACCATAGATGGATCTATCTCCTTTCATCTATGCCTTTATCTACCATATTATTTCCAAGTGAATGGGAATTTTCACATTTTGAATGTCATTATCATGTAGTTTGGTAGTCTGCTAGCTAGACCTTTCACAAGTAAGGTTGTCATACCAAACTATTTCTCTTGCTCAACTCAGTGACCATGACTCTCTTCTCACACTGCTTACCATAAGATCTTCAATTGTACATGTCACGCAAAGTTGGGGATTCTAGGTCTACACCTATTAGGTAAAGTTGTATTTTATGGCATTGTGGTCCTTAAATTTGGAGGTGTTCCACCTGAAAAAGTAGGCATTAAATATGGATGAAAAGGATTTGTTTTAACTTTGATAGAATTTCCTTGTGGAATTACTGAATTTCTTGACAACATCATGCTAGCTTTGCTCAGAGAAGAAGGTTTTGGAGGAGAAATTGAATTATTTTGACTTATTTTTGGCATTGAAGTTTGAAATAGTAGTTTTGATGACTCCATTGATGACCTTGCTGAGGAATTTGATGCACACAATATTGACTTTGAAGATGGTTTAGAAGACGTTGAAGAAGTTGTAGATTTTGGTGTTGTCACTAAATGTTTCTTTGTTGTTGGACTTGATCAAGACACAATTTAACTTTACGAGCAGATTGAAGACCTTGAAGAGGTTTTAGATTTTGTTGTTCTCACTGAAGGTTTTTTGTCTAGAGTTTTGTTTCTTAAACCATCATTTCCATAGGACATTTTTGGTGAATAGATTCTTCACCTTGATGAGAGGATATGATACGTTGAAGAGGGTACATCTTTTGGTGACGTCACTAATTGTTTCTCTATTATTATGTTTGTTAAACATCTCGCTTAGGGCGAGGCAAATCCACATATATTGTACAGTTTATGGGACAAAAATCAATATGTAGAAATATTCACTTGGTTTTTATAATTGGATAGAAGAATGACTTAAAATGACCTTGTATGTCTTCTCGTTTTAGAGCTCAAATTTTTAGGAAGGATTTAAGTATCCACCTTTCAAGAATCACTAGAAGAGGTTGATAAATAATATAGGAAGACAAAAACTAACCAGTGGTGTAATAAATGGATTTCTTGGGAGGTAGATTGGCATATGGACTTTTGGTAGCTAGAAATTTTCCAAATAAGTGAATGTATTTGAAAACAAAACCTCTAGTTTATTTTGGTTTAGACAAGGTCTAGAATTTGAAAAGTGAATTCCCTCTTTCTTCCTCTTACATGTCCAATGATCGAAATCTGGATTGAGGGAAAAAAATTTCCAAAATAAAAATTTTGCATTTTATTTGTTGTACACATGAGTTTTTAAAAGCTAATTAACTCATAAGTTTATCACAAAATACACTTAAAGCTTGACACATAAACCCCTTCCCAATTGGCTAACTTTAGACGATCCTAAACACATTTTTATTTAACTAATGAGGGAGATAGCCCAACAAAACTAGTTTGTCCATATTCAAATCAAGTTGTTATCAAAGTAAAATTTAGCTCATTTTAGTCAAGGTTAGTTAGAAGAATTAGCTATTGGTTTCTGTCTTCAATTTCCTCTCAAAATGAATTTGTACGTGCTTTTGAGAGACACACTAGAGGAATAAGGTCCAAATTTTTGATGAAAATGTGCTATGAAAGTAAAGGGTTAAAGGCAAACATGTACAAGGCATAGTTGAGTACAAGGAATAGTTGAGCCAAATGTTGTTGAGGAAGGGCCTAATTATTTGGGTCTTGGTTATGGAAAACATGATGGAGAATGCTCCAAAGCCAAGGAGGCACATGAAGCTATTCCAAGAAGGAATTTTATTTCGTGTTCATTACCTCAAGCTTGTGAAGTTTGTGTTCATGATGAATGGAAAAGTTTGACACCCACTTTGCAAGAAGATATTAATAATCATGCAGCTAATGAGAATGTAAAAGAAGAGGATGTTGAAAGCTATAGAGTCATTGAATTCATTGCTAGTATTCAGAGGAGAGCCACTACCTCATCAAATTCACCTCCTCAAGAAGGCAACAACGGTGAATGTTCAAGGTATAAATTTGCCTCTAATCAAATTGCTTTTGATTATGATAAACATGGTAAATATTCACATAAGATTTGGAAAAGAACTTGCATGTTCCTTTCGTGGTTTGAATAATCATAATGTTTATAGATGTTGGAAGAAGATATCCATGCACATGAAACTTTATAAAAAAATGAGGCAAAAAGTCAAAGGCCCATTGGACAAGGAAAATGATGTTGAAAATAAGTTGCAATTGTTTATTACTCATTTCCATAAGAAAGGTCACCTTGTAGACAAGTGTTGGACTTTGTATCCAACAAGTCATCCACAACATTTGAAGAAGGTGGAAAGAGATAATGACAAGAATGGAAAAGAGTATTCCATAATCAATGAGGGTTAGGATGATTCACATGAGATGAAGTGCAGCTAAAAGAAGCTCCATTGAAATGGTTTGGTAACGGATGGTTAGATTTCTTATCCAATTAAGGCCTTGCATGTATTTTGATGTTTCATGAATTTATTTGCAAATTCAAAGTATGGTGCATGTTGCATGAAGCAAGATGTTTAAAGTAGAGTTATGTTGACACACATAAATTCAACAAATATGGAAATTTGTACATGAGCTATTATTTGACTTGAGAGTAAGTTGTTTGAAGAGGCATGTTTTGTCTACTTGTGTTTGGTTGATGGTTTTGTCCACCAATATGTAAGAGTACATGGAGATATTCACATGATGTGAATTTTTTTTCTTTGAAGGAGAAAAATGATATGTCAGCGAGCTATGTTTCTTGCATGATGTGTTTTTCAGTTTGATGGTTTTGTTTGTGGCAAGACATCACAAGATTCTGGGAAGGTCCACTCTTGAGCGAGATCCTCATGATTACAACCTAATCATGAGAATCAAATGGGAGTGCATCCTTATTCTTGGCTTAGTGGCATGAACCAAACATATTGTGTATTAAATGAGGAATTTCGCTCTCCCAATCATTTCTAAATCACCCATATCACCAAGAAAACATGTTTTAAAGAACATACTTTGGTAGGGGAAAGACCTTAGGTCCTTTGATTGTGCACATGTGGTGTGAAAAATTGAAATTGACAATTTGCAAAAAAGTGAAATTATGAATGAAACCACAAAAACAAAAATCCCAAAAGTGGTAAATGATTTAAATAGACCTAATTAATTATTTACCAACATAAATTCTTCAACTTTTAGCAACTAAATGATAAGTAAAAAAATAAATAAATTTGTAATTATGGTTTGAAAGTTACATAGTCTTAAGAATCCAAAAAAAAAATTATTTTTCAAAACGTATTACTTTCAAAGTATCAACAAGGAATGTACAAGGGTGTTCAATGAATTAACGCTATTTATTTAAATTCCATAATGTATATCTTACTCATAATTTTAACAAATTATTAAATAATGATCTAGATTGGATAATTATATTATTTGTCATATATTTTGATGCTTATAGAGTGAAAAAATTGAAAGAATCAACTTGTAGGGTCATTTTAATGGTGGGTGGAGAATTGGGGTCTAAAACCTTTTGGAGTCATTTTTAGGTATTAAATGACATTTCTGGGGGTCAAACGATTATCCCTTGTGCCGAAATCTTGACCATTATTCTACACTTAAAGACATATCCAATGGTGCAAGAAAAACATCAAATTAAGTTCATTCAAAATTTATGCCTTTAGTAATTTGACCTATCATGTTGACCACCATGGTACGAGAGAATGTCATTTTAGCCCCATTACTCATGCATAGCAAGCTAGCTACATGTGGAATTTTAACAAGACTCTAAAAGGTCTAAAATCACAAACCTCGTGAATGGTTTATGGAGTCAAATCTCACACCTAGTTGGCTATCACGCTATGTTAAATACTTGGCCACTAGGAGGAATAAGAGTTCCATTTTGTGTTATTGTATTTTGTTCCATAGTTGAAAATACAACTAGGAGTGTGAAGTTAGAGAGAAAAATGTATGAACTTAAGTTTTTATAGCAACCTTACATGCCGAAAGTCTTAGCTAACTCTAGAGAGATTACCTCTTTCTTTGTACTTACATATTTTCCATACCAGAAAAGAGAGAGTAGAGCATGTTTACATTTTAGTGTTGTTTTTATCCCATAAGGATTTCCTAGGGAAAAAGGAGTCTAGAGCATCATTAATTTTTAGGGTTGCTTGTCTCCCATAAGGATTTCCTAGGAAAATAATTGTGTTGATTGTCTAGAGATATGTATGTGTGTGTTTCATTATGTTTTCTATTTCTTACATTGTGTTTCATTATGTTTTATATTTCTTACATTTCTACCCTCCTATTTTTCTTTCCAATCAAGGTTTATAAAGTAACATGAGAAGCAACATGAGACTTGGAACAATCATTTTCATTATCTATATGGAAGGCAAAAAGGATTATATCCCCTTAAGCTTAAGCTTATGTAGTTTGTCAATTTTTATCATATATTTTTTGGTAAGGGTAAATGTTTTTTTATCTATAGTAAGTCATGAGTTCCCCAATTTTACCTTATGTAAAGCATGATTCTAGGATTACTACAATTTTTACTTGGTTTTTTATTGTGATGATGCCCTGTCTCAATCACTTGGCCATCTCTCGATGGGTAGTTAAATCTTTATAACAATACTTAAGTAATATTTATCTATTTGTATAATGTGAAATGTAAAAAATGGTATACTATTTTTCATAAAATTGTGTTGAGTTTATCATATATTTCGATGAAAGTTGATTATATGACACATTTTCTTTAAAAGGATCTAACAATTTTGTTAAGGTATGAATTTGCAATTTTGTGTGGCTCTCTATCAACCTTCACTTCCTCATTTCTAGAAAAAATCTACTTGCTCATTCGTATACCCACTTTTTATTCAAATGCATGAGTTTTGAACTCTCGGTAATTATGTTTTTCCACGCAGGAAAATTATATGTCACATTTTATACTAACTCTAAATATTATTTTGAAGTTTGGATTACTGTTATTCTTTTGTATAATTTAACATTAGATACAAGTTTAAATTGAAAGCTACTTAGATGAAATATAGCTTAGATATGGCATTTGCAAATTATTATCTATTTATTGAACTAAAGGACATAATTATTACACATGTTTAATTTACATTCAAATGCTTCTTTGATTTATCTCCTATAGCTTAATGTAATGCTAGATATATAATTTAAGTTGAAGGCCCATAACATAAATATGAATTCTACGTGACATTTGTATTGAATCATCTATTTTTTGTGTTATATGAACATAATTGGTACACGCATATCTAATTTGCATTACTAATATGTCATGCTTCTTTAATTTATCTTTTACAGACATGACTGGAGCATCCCTTTTTAATCTATCCCTTTTGACTTCGGATATGTGGGCAATACTCATCCACATATTTTTCTATCATAAAGCAGTGAGTAAAATTGTATTCCATTTGTGTCAATGTTAAGGTTAAGCACATGGATTAAAGTTCTATATAAGATACATTTCCACGGTGTACATTTATATCTAAAGAGTCCAAAAGCTCATTCAAGACCATATGTTTTGTTGATGTAGGTTGATTGGTAATATTGCATTGCTTTTGCAGTTGTTGCTGTGGGCCTTACCATCTATTCATTCTAGTAATCACTGAAACTAATCTTTCACCTTTTTATTTTAAATAGAAATAACTTTTCAAAGACATTTTAATATGTAAAATTAAGAAAAACCCTTTTTTGCCTATGTGAATATGATAATGTATAATAGGTGCTTTTTATTTCTGTAGTAATGACAAAGAACACTATTGTGGTTGAAAATGGTCTAAATGAAACCATACCATACACACAGCTCAATGAAAAGAGAGAGCCTAATATAGCAAGCATAAAAATACTTTGCTACAAAATGATAAAACATGTGAGTGCAAAATTTAAAACATAAATCAAGATATCAAACACAATGATATTATGATGGAGAGAATATTTCTGCAGCCAAAATGAACATGCAAACCAAAAACTATAATAAAAAGATTACAACATATCATTGCAAAATTTAAAAACATAAATAACCTAACACACAAGGATATCTCAAAACACCTGAATGCATATGTAGAACAAAACCTGTAATAGAATATTTTGCTACATACAACACTGCACATTTTTAAAACATAAACTAACTTAGCATATAATAATATTAAATTAGATTTAATTGTTTGTGCAGTTGAATTGATGTGCATAGAAAAACTAGGAATAGAAATATTTGATACATACAACACACAAATGAAAAATCTTAAAAGATAAATCAATCTTGCAAACAGAAGGGTATTTAACTAGACATAAATGTCCATATAGATTCAGTCAAAAACCCAGACCTAGTCAAAGAAAACATGAACCAATGGTTTATTTCAGCTCTACATCAACATTGAAAAATCGAGCTATTATGATGTGTTACAAGTCAACCTACATGCCAAAGTGTTGGTCGGCCTAAAAGGAAGTAATTCTATCTATATTTATATACCTTGTCTGTGGCTCTTTTGATAAGAAATAACTCAGAAATCTCTGAAAATAGTTTACAGATTCTTATAAGATTCAGTACGAATATGTTGATGGGCTTTCAGTGTGAAGTTTAAAAAGTTTGAAAATAGTGTGGATCTATTGTTCGGTCATCTTTGAAGCAGATTGTAGATAGTATAGTATGAAGAAGATTGCATATAGTGTGAAGCAGATTGCGGATAGTCTAAGGAATATTACAAATGCCTGAAACAAATCTGTGGATATATGTGGCAGGAGGCAGCACTAACTAATGTTGTTGATAACACTGTTAAAATAGAGACGGAGAACGAACCCAAGGGTTTATCTGACCCTGCTGTGTCAAAGGTTAATGTTGCGGATAAGACTGTTACAATAGAGATGGAGAACAAACCCAAGGGTTTATCTGACCCTACTGTGTCAAAGTTTGATCAAAATAAGAAGAAAAAACAAGGCAGCAAGGAAGCAAACAATGAAGATGGCAGTGGAAAAGATAATTTTTCCGGCTTGATTTTTATGTGTAATTCTCAAACAAAACAGGAGTGTTTCCGATACAAAGTGTTTGGGTTGCCACCAACCAAAAATGAGCTTATAGAAAAGGTGAAGCCCTGAATGAAGCTCTTCTTGTATGATTTTAACCTTAGACAGATGTATGGTATCTACAAGGCAATGTCTGCCAGAGGAATGAATGTGGAACCAGATGCTTTCCAGAGTTGCAAAAGGCCACTCCCGACACAGGTAATGTTTTTATACAATGTTTGATCATATAATCATTCTTACTTTGGGCCTATGCAATTTCGGTTTCGCATCTTTTCTACATCAGTTTCCTGTTTTCTATTGAGATTAGCTTTTCTAAATGAAGTATGCAGATTTCGAATAGTCTAAGGAAGATTACAAATGCCTGAAAGAAGATGCAGATATATGTGATTTCAGCTAGGGTATAAAGTTTGGAATATATAAATACGTATTTTTAAATATGTGGATAGATCTATAACAGAACTAAAGTATCAGTACGGTTTGAATGTGGACTACAAGTCTGAACCAGTGTGGGGTTAATGAAGTGTGAGATATGTCAAAGCATTTCTCAGTATCATGTATTCTGAAGTGTATGCGAAGTTAAGGCATCAAATGACTAAATTATTGTGATGGGAGAAAGGAAAGAAGTTAAATCTGTGATTTATCTTCCTGATCTCAATACATAAAAGGCAGTATATCCCAGTGAAGAATTTTTCAAATAGATGTGAAAAATTTGAAAACGGTAAGGTCGAACATACCTGATGAAAGGAGCAACAACGCATACAGGAGGAGCAACAGCGTTGACGGGAGGAGCGAAAACGCGCGAACAGAGCAGCAGCGACAGTGACAGAAATTCGCGCGAATAATGAAATCGGTAAACAAACCAACTTTGCGGACAATTTATTTATAGAAATTAGTTTGGCCAAACTATTGTAAAAGTAAAAGTTTGGCCGAACTCACAGTTCAGCCGAAATTTTGTTGTCGGTTTTCCCATCTCTGGCAAAAAATATGTTTGCCCGCGTCGTTAGTGTGTCGTCAATCTAAACGGAATCACGAGTTCGGCCGAGCTTTTGAAAATGTTCGGCCGAACTATTTCCGAAAAAAGTTTTCGGCCCTCAATTCTCACAAAAGTGTAACCCAGCTTCACGTTTCCGCCCAATTATTCTACTAATTCTCTGGAAAATAATGCATGTGAACCTTGCATACAAAAAGATAGAGTGACCATGTCATGTTCTTGGAAAGATTTTGTGAGAAAATTTTGCATAAAAAAATAAGTAGCTATGTTTTCTTTGAAATTAAAATGTGATTATTCTAATAGTTTCTTAAAAATAATGCGTTCTTATATGCACAAACATAATAATTATTTGCTAGATTTCTTGGAAAATAATAAGTGTTTATATACACAAAAGTAATGGTTGTTAGGTTAGATTTATTGAAAACGAAATATGTTTTTGCATGCACAAAAGAACAATTATTGTGTTAGAAATTCTTATAAAAGAAATATGTTTTTGCATGTACAAAAGAATAACTATTGTAATAGTTTCTTGAAATATAATATGTTTGTACATTCTCAAATATAATATTTTATGGGCTAAGTTCTTTTGTATAAGTTTAAGTAATTGCATATAAAAAATATCGGTAGTGCAACGGTTTTTGTTTGGAAAGGAATATGTTCTTGTGTAAATAAAATATCAATAGTTATGGTGTATATCTTTTGGAAAGTTAATCCTTCTTATTGTGTGAAGAGATAATGATAACCATGGAGATTCTTTTAAATATTACCATGTTATTGGAGGTATAAGCATAATGTAATTGTTTCCCTTTCTCATGATACATGCGAAGTAGGGACAAGTGAGCATGCCTTGCTAATATTTATGTATTTTACCTTATGCACATAAGCTATGAATGGATCGACATGTGTCATAACCATACATGTATAAATATAAGCATACATGTTTTGGTAGTTGTGTAATTTTAATTAATGCATGTATAGTATTAATAAGAGGCATGTCTCAATACTTTATATGTGTTTTAATTATGCACATGAAAAAATGTGTGAAGCATAACTAGTAAAGATTTATTATTTAGATGTCAAAGTTTGTTGGTAGAAGTAATAGAAAGAAAGGATTGTAATTTATGAGAATTACATGTTATATTTAACATTATGGAAGGAAAAAAACTAGTGTTCCATGCATATTGAAACAATATGAATTGCAGGGGAATCCACTAATGGGAAGAACTAGGCCACAAATACACAATGCCTGAAGATTTGTGGGTAAATGATGTCATGATTAATGTAATAGCTTCTAGCTAGTTATGTTGTGTTTAAGGTGATATATTTTTTTGTAATATTTTATCACAATGTTCAAGGGATGGACTCTACATCCATTTAGTAAGGGGTGAACACCCTCATGAGGCATTTAATAAAATTAAACGTTTGTTGGTTTTTCCCTACAGGGTTTCCAAGATATATCAGTGTCAATTATGTGTTTTCCTATTGTGTCTTTTAAAATGTGTTGTTTCATTGCATGGCATGACATTTACATTGTCAAGTATGTGATTAACTAACCTAGTTAAAGAATCATGAAAATGTTGCAAGGTTACAATACGAAGTTTTATTCCGCAAGAATGGTTGTTATGTTATGTAACTTACTATTCCATTTCTGAAGTTATTGTATGTAATGATAAAGATTGAATCTAATGGTCAATGAAGGAATATTGAATAAAAATTTTAGAGAGTTACATGTTGGTAATTTATGTAAAAAAAACCTAATATTATGTACTTTTCCATGAGGTTTACCGAGGGATGTTACAAGTGGTATCAAAGAAAAAGGTTGAAACACTAGCACCTTTTGGGAATCGGTAAGTAGAGAAGAAATGGAGGTATGGTTATTTTGGATATAAGATCTCAAGTGTGATTATAAAGAAAATTACATGGTAATATATGTAGTAAATTGCATGTGATATGATATGCATGATGGTATTAGTAACCACATTAAAGAATAGTAAGTAATAATATCTGCTTTAAAACTATGCTCATGGAATTTGAATTTTGACGCGGATAAAAGAAAATAAAACCTATGTTGCATTTATGAACAATCCTTATCACTCACTAGTGATAGTGTAGATTAAATACCAACCTTTTCATGCATACTCTTATAATAATGTTTAAAGGTGCATTTAAAGAAAAATTATTAAAGTTACAATGCACTTCTTATAAAGAATGAATGCATGTATTGTTTTGTGTGTTAGAAAAATGTTGTAGAAGGTGGGGAATGACCTTAAAGAATACAATAGAATGTCTTAAAAGAAATTGTAAGGACCCCTTTAAATGTAAAATATAAACATTGAGTCAAGTGGTTGGACTTGACTATAATTGCTAAGTGACGATTGAGTCTTTCGACGGTTTTTGATTGAATGAAGATGGTCAATAGCATTGATTAGTTAGTATTACATGACTAACAATTAAACTTATATGCATGAATCAATTTGATTAAATATTATTACAATTTGTAAAAAAAGTGATAATTTACTTCATGTTGTTGGTCTATTGGTGACAATATACTTTTGAATTTGGGGCTTTATGCATAAAAATATTGTATGCAAGAAAACTACAATGATTTCGAAAGTGAATACTTATTTAACAATGCATACATATGATTGCAAGTTCTTGAAGGTTACAAAGAACTTAGATCATGATACAATAGTGTTGATAAAGTGATTGTTTGCATTGTTATTTTAGGGATTATAGCTTTGCATATGAACATACATAAATAATAATTAGGAAGATGAGAGCAACCAAGATTATTTGATAGTACCATAATGTAATAAAATGCATGAGATAGATTATGTATGTTCTAAAAACTCAATGATAGTAGTAATCAGATGTTGTTGATTATGTTTTTTTTTCAAACTTCACAACTCTACAAGTTGATGATTCAATGATGATGCTAGCTGGTATGCATCCTACATCTAACAAATATGTTAATTTCATCCTTTAAAATTTGATCCAGTGCATGTGAATTTTGTGGTGGAATTACATATTAAATATAATCAGTTAAGTCGATTGTGTTATGGACATGTGGTGTCTTTGTTGATGTCACTAAGAAAAGATCTAGATGCGATTTACAACTACTCGCGCTGCTGGTGATGGTAGTAGTTCAGATACTGGGTATAAAAATAAATCTGGATAAGGCATTATTGATTTTCTTAACTAAGAAAAGTTTTCGTGATTGACTTGAATTTGGTATTGTTGCATATTGATTGTTGATTAGCTACATATGCGTAAATCAAGTGTCATTTTGCATGAATTAGTGACTACAGTGTTTTTGAAGGTCTTATTCCCTTAACTATTGTTGGAAAACAACTTCATGGAAACTTTGTTTTAAAGTTCCTTGGATGTAGCCTTATTTTTTATGCATGGAGTGGTTTATGAAATATGGATAGGACCAATATATTTCTACATTATTGAAATGTTGAATTGACAATATCTTTTGTAAATAACAGTATATTTTAGAAGGCATTTTTTCATCAAAGAAAATCGTGGCTAATGTTGCTAGTGTGATTAAGCAAGGGTAGCTTGACGATAGCATGGTGGAATTCTAGTAACTTGGAACATAAGGACCTGTAAAAGGTAAAATGTTGCAATTTGATTTGCAACTGCAAATGAGAATTTATAATGGTATGTATGCAAAATATGGTGACAATTTTCTAAATTGCATGATGGTTATTATGTGGAAAATTTGTAAAGAATACCACCTGTATGACATGTGATGTTAGTCATGATTTCATCTCAATTTACTTATAAAAATTATGGGACATATGTTGAGGGTCATGTATAAATGCATTATGTACATAAATGTCCTTTTTTCTTAAATGCGTATGTGTATATGGTCATTTATGTAAATTACCATGGGATAAGGTGCTAAAAGATAATTTCACATGCCATATAGTTATGGGACAATTGTGAAAGGCCCAAGGAGGGTTATGGGATGATCGTGCTTTCCCGCCTGGATTTCCTCTCCCTAGAGATAGATGATATCAGTAAAGGAAAAGAGTTAGCCAAGATGGTGAGAGGGGGGAAAACATGAGGCAACTCTATTGGTTTTGGAGATTATTGGAGTAGGTCCAAAGAGTGAGCTATTGAGCTCTAAATTCCTCACAAATAGGACCCCATCAAGAGACAAAAGTGAGTGATCTGGAAATGGTACCAATTGACCCCCACCTATGAGGATGGCAGAAGGTGTAAATAAAGAAGGGGAAGAAAGAGAAGTTAAGCAAATACTATAAAACTTAATCTATTATGGTCTCTTGTGTTTTTATTTTTAGTTCTTAGTTTTCATTTGTACATATGCTTAAGAGACAAGAGGTTTCTCTTAATGAATGTGAATAACATCTACAAAATGTAATTTTGTTCCTTTTTAAAAAATTGAATAAAACTATGTGTTTTATCCAAAGTAATTTTGTTCTCTTTTAAAAAATTGAATAAAATTACTTATTTTTCCTTTACCTTTCATATAATGTATTAAATATTTAAAAATATTTTAATAAAAACTTGATAAAATAATAACCATTTTAAAATAATTATTATAAATATTTTTATTATTTTAAATTTTATATTTTTTTTTTCACAGTGGAAAAAAATCTTTATTTTTATGTATAAAAATAACAGATCTGCCTCTTAACGAGGTTAAACATAGCTCCTCGAGCTGATGGAATTTCTGTCGTGTGATGATCAAGCGTCCTTAATGGATCAAAAATAATTAATATTCCTAAAATCCATGTTTCCTATTTGTTTTAACTGTGACCGATAACCGCTGTAAGCAAATGTCAAGAATTAGGTACCAGCTTGTCACCTTCATGTTGCAGGACTATTTGATCTACCTGATAAGCATTACTCATCATCAAAAGGTTCGATTAAGGAGACGTGGCCGCTAATCTGGGGATTATTAACTAAAAATCAGAGCATATGGATTTCTTCCATCATGGAAGAGGTATCCACTACTTTCAAAGTACCGGGAGGAAGCGAAAGAGTAGGTTTTGACAAGCCGTCTACTTCCATATTTAACTCCCGATACACATGTGTAAAGGACATAAAATAAAACCTTGAGATAATGTATGGATGTTACATAGAAGAGCTTAAAGATGTGGAGAGCGAATTTGTGATCTTCGAATAGCCCAGTCTATAACCATTTTTGAATCTCCGAGGCATTGCAGTGATGTGATATCTTTAGATCTAGCCACATGAAGAACAACCCAAAGTGCCGCAAGTTCCGCCTTGCTATTTGAATCGTGACCAGGGCCAAACTGAATGTAGAATTTTGAACTAGGCGGAATATGGAGAACAGCCCCTGCTCCTGTTAAAGGAGGGGAACCTTGAGCAGCAACATCGAAAAATTCCCATGCCTCATTTTGGTTGATCACTGGAGAAGAAATGGATCAAGGAATGTGGGATTTTGGTATGAATTTATGTTCCGAAGTCTACTGCACAATGATATATGCTGTCAAATATTCAGGGATAAATTTCTCATTGAAGGTATCCAGATTGCGAGCCCACCAAATTCCATAAGAAAATAAGGAGGGGAAAGCGGAATAGGAGCTTACCCCTGGATCCTTCCACCAAAGCTTGAGCCTGTCTTCAAAGGAATCAGTAGAAGACTGATGGATTGAATTGAGAGATGATGAAGAGTGATTCCATACCATCTTTGCATATGTGCAAGAGAATAGGATGTGAGAAACAGATTCAACCTCATTCCTACAAAGGTAGCAATGACTTGGGCCTATTCAACCTCACCTCTGAAGATTATCCCAAGTCAACAAACAGTTTTGTAGGGAGAGCCATAAAACTAACTTGGCTTTCTTTGGCCCGGGTGACTTCCTTAGGAGTTTGGACCAAAACAGAGGTTCAGAGGGGTGCATCTCTTCCATCATAGCTTTGTACCCAAGCTTAGCTATGTAAATGTTTTTTTTGTCATTTTTCGACCAAACCAGTTTATCTTCGATATCCATGTTCAGGTGGATGAAGTTCGATACAAGGAGGGAAATGAATGAGAACCATTCAGCTACCATAGGTTGTGACATATCCAAAATACTAGCGCTCTTCCATCCAATTGAACCCCATGCTTGAGGCATCCCAACAGCTGTGTCAGCTATGGTGAAAATTCATTCCTCAACAAGGAATGAGCGTAGATTCTCTGAGAGCTTGTAGTTTTCTGCAGCACCAGCCCACAGGTATAAACCAATACGCACTGACTTCCCATTCCCAATTATCCAAGCAGTCCACAAGCCAATGAAGGGAAAGGCTGAAACCATTGCCTTCCAACCAATGGAAGCGTTTTTGTGTGACTTATTCGGATTCCTGAACCATTGAATAATAGATTGACCAGGAAGGTATTTTTCACAAATGATTTTGTTCCATAGCGCTGCAAGGTTCTCCGAAAATATCCACAAGGATTGAGCAGCGAGAGATAGATAGAAGGATGGAAGGTTCTTGATTCCCCATCCCCCTAAATCTTTAGGTCTAGCTAAGGATTTCCATTTAACCAACAGAATTCCTTTAGCTTTTTTGATAGCTGTCCAGAGGAAGGAGAAGCATTTCTTTCTTATTTTGTGAAGTATCCATTTTGGGATAGTAGCAATGGTGGCCCAATACACTAGGATGCTTTGAAGCACTGAATTGAGTAGGACCAATCAACCTCCACAACACAAAAAATGATTAGTCCAGTGAGAGATCCGATTTTCCATTTTTTGGTAAATCCATAACCAATCCTTAAAGCAGTAGGAATTTGGTGTAAGAAGAAGCCCCAGATACTTTAGCCTAGAATCCCATTCAGATACAGGGAACGGGAGAGCACACTTGATTTGAAAGTGGACAGAATCCGGAAGGTTGTTTTGAACCAAAATATATTTGTTAAAATTTATCATCATCCCAGTTGCTAGTTGAAAAAGTTCAAGGATTTTCCTTAAGGCACAAGCATTTCGATGGAAGCAAGACATAATAGAAGAAAATCATCAACAAATAGAATGTGGGATAGTGACTCAGCGCCAGCGATATGGATTCCTTTTAGCCTACCTGATAATAGGCCTTGTTTACATAAGCAACTCAAAGCTTCAGCGATCAGAAGGAACAAAAAGGGCGATAAAGGGCAACCTTGCCTAAATCCCCGAGAGGATCTGAAGAAAGCCAAAGGAGAACCATTGATCAATACAACAAAGGAATATATTGTATGCATCCCATTATCCATTCAACAGCTTCAATTTCCATGTCAATGTGCATAAGAAAAAGTCTGAGAAAGGTCCAGTTTACTCTATCATAAGCTTTAGACAAATCCATCTTTAGATCGAAAGCAAGATTTTTGTTTATATGAACTGAGTGGAGACATTCTTGCACCAAAGAGACAGCATCATGGATTTGTCTGTTATTAAGGAATTTGAACTGCTCTTCTGATATGATGCTGCTTAGAATAGGTTTAATTCTCTGAGCAATGATTTTTGCTATCAACTTGTATATTAAGTTACAACAGAAAATGGGCCTGAACTCCTCGAAATTATTTGGGGCTGCCTTTTTCAGAATTAAAGTGATGAATGTGGAGTTGATAGACCCCAACACTTTACCAGATCGTTGAGATTCTTTAACCACCAGTATTAATTCATCCTTTATGAGCTCATAAAAACCGAGAAAAAAATCGATTGTGAGGCCATCCGACCCAGGACTTTTACCTTTCTGAATTTTTTTTTAAATTTGTTCCATTTCAACTTCGTTCACTTCGGTTGTGAGAACAGAGTTCATTTCGTCATTGATCATTCAGGGGAAGAGTTGTAACACTTGGAGAATCTCCTAGATTGGACAACCCTTCGAAGCTGTGAAAACATTCTTAAAATGCTACACATTGGCCTTGGCTTTTTCATCGAAGGACCGAACCAATTCTTCGTTATCAGATTTTATTTCATCAATTATATTCCGATTCCTTCTATGAGCGGCATAATGATGGAAAAATTTAGTGTTGTTTTCTCCTTCATTTATCTAGATTGCTCTGCTCTTTAGACACCAGAGCAGTTCTTCTTTATTTAAAATCTTGTGATGCTTTAGTTCAAGGTTTTTTAGAGAGGTGATCTCTGATTCACTTAAAACACCCGATGTGTTGTTTCTGTATAGATCGCAAATTGTAGCTTCAGTGGATTTGAGGAGCATTCATTGATTAGCTTGAAAATCTCTGACCCACGCCTTAGTTACCTTCTTAATCTTCTTTATGTTATCAGCCCACATTTTCATGTAAGAACGATTCGGGGAGGGAGACAGGTGAACCCAGGAAGAGGTCACTATTGCTTTATAATCTTCCTCCATCAGCTATACAGGATTGAATTTCATAGGGGAAGGGGGCTTGGATTCAGGGGATTTCAAAGATAACACAATGGGTCTGTGGTCAGAAATACCACCCGACACCACCGACGACAAAATCTGGAGTTGAGAAGCAATAAGTTCTTCAGAGATCATAAAATGGTCCAAATGCTTGGCTATAGCATCTTGTCCTTTTCTAAAATTCTGCCAAGTAGGCTCAATTTTTATGGGTCGAACATCCACTAAACCATGTTTTTCACAACACACATTTAGAAAGTTAGTGAGAGGATCAGGTCTTGCCTGAGACCCCCATATTTCACTCAACGTGAGGGTAAAATTGAAGTCACCACCCAGGATTTTGTTACCCGACACCAAATCAGAATTAAAGAAATTCTCCCAAAAGGAGCGCTTTTTGTGGCAGGGCCCCTATAGGTTGAATAGGGTCAAAGTCTTACCAGAGAGAGGATCGATGATAGAGGTCTTGATAAACAAGGGGAAGTTGTCCGAGGAAATGACATTGATGGAAGGATTAATAGCTGTAATTAATTAGACCCCCAGATAGCCCATTAGCATCTGAGGAAAATAGGGACCAGTCACAAAGCCATTTAGATAGAATCTCCTAAGCACGAAGACCTGCCAATTTTGTATCTCGAAGAAAAATAATATCAAGAGAGACAAAGAGGCACAATCTTTTGAGGGCAAGCTGAGAAGGGGTGCCCCCAAGACCCCTGGCATTGAATGAAAGGAAAATCAAATAATTCCCTTGTTAAGGGCAGTACCTGCTCTAAGGGCCCAGTGGATAGTCTTTTGCTTGCCTGAGGTAATATCCAGAGAAGCTTGATTCTAAGCTTTAGATAAAGCATATTTCCTTCCTAGAATGATCTTGGGGGCTGAATCCATAGCGATACCTCCTTTAATAGAGTGATCACGACTAATTTTTGAGGAAGGGCGAGAGTGAAGCTTAGCCTTGTATGAGCTAGATGGAAGACAAGAATTTGACGGGATGATTGGGGCTCGGGATGAGGGCAGAGGGGAGGGAGGAATCGAAGAGACCTCGAGCGGAGGAGGTAGCTCGGGGGAAAGAGATGAATCAATACAGGGAGCCGGACCATCAACAATAGGCAATTTCAAATCTGCAGACGGAATGGGATTAAAGGGAGAAGAAGAATCTTCAAGAGTCATACCAATGTTAGAAAGGGAGGCTTCCTTATTACCCACCTTCTACTTTCCCCTAGACTCATCGAAATATGGAGGAGTTACCGGAAACGAACCATCCCCGAACTTGTCATGAGAAGCCAGAAACTGGTCGGGAGTAGGAGGGGAGTCCGATCTAATGGAATATTTTTTCTTCCAGGCTTTTTTGTATCGAGGGCGAGAATGATCAAGATCATTACAATCATGTGCTGGGTGCCCAACATGACCACACAGGTAGCACCTGAAGGGTAACTTCCAATAATCCAGCTTCTGATGCCAAGTGTTGTCATTCATTTCCAATGTGATGCCTTCATAAAGGTCATCTCGCACATCTAGTTCAACTTTAATTTTTGCACACCGTCTATCGAATTTAGAATCCCAGTCCTCTTCAAGAGCAATGAATGATCCCATCTTGTTTCCAATTTCTTCGAGGATATTTTTTTGCCAAAAAAACTGAGGAAGGCCAGGGATAATGACCCAAAATTTTTGGAGATGCTGTGAGGAATGATCAGCATTGAAACTGACGTCCCAATTATGTAGAATTAGACCTATAGACCCCCAATGCCATATACACTCAGATAATTTGGTTCTATCGGCACTAGAGAGGACTTTGAACAAGATCTAGCCCCGTGACAACAAGTGGAATTCTGGCACATAGCCCAAGACAAGCTGCCAATTCTCCACCATCCAAGACTGAATGGATTCCTTTTTAGCTGATCTTTCGCAGAAGCGCCCCACCAGCGCCTTCTCCAGGTATGCAGGGACATCAGAGACAGGGATGTCTATGCCTACCACTAACTTTGCAGTGTCGGATATTTTACGTATTCCTCTCTGCTTTCGTGACAAATGCGGCAGGGATTCAGTGGAGGCATCGACTGCTAACTTACTATCGGAGGGGACAGAAAGGGGATGAACATCAATGCCAAGAGAGGCTAGCGAGATAGGCGAGGAGGGAGGAATATCCAAATAAGGGCGACTAATAGTTTGAGAGGTTCGACGCATGGAATCAAACTGACCAGGTAGTACCTGACCGGTCTTAGGACTATATGAAAGATCAAGCTTGTCATCGGACATGGTGGCGAGTAAAGCGCACAAAAAATGGAGATATAAGAGCACTCTGATGTGAAGGAGAGGGCGAGGTAAACCTGGTCGAAGACGAGCGAGACAAAATGATCAACAGCAAAACGAATAGGTGAGAGGTGGCCCAGCGAAAGTGGGATTGAGGGAACCCATTCCTAAAGGCACACACGCAAACTACACATCCCCGCGAGTTTTCGCAGCAAGTTACATGAGAGAGGCCCATAGGGGACCTCCCGCAGAGGAACGAAAAAACCAGAAGAAATGCGCCGAAGCAAAAAACTCAGAACTCCCCAAACACCATAAATTATATATATATATATATATATATATATATATTATTTAAAATTTATATATATGTATATAAAATAATAACCTATATGTACAAGTTAAATAAGAAATTATTTTTTAATTATATATACACATATATGCGTAGTCTAATTAATAAATGAAATGGATCTTTTTTTTAACATTTTTTCTAGGTAATTTTGTCAAACATTTGGTAGATATTTTTAAAAATAATAAAATACAAAGATCATTGCTTCACAAGTTTTTTAGGATAATAAATCCATTTCTGCAATGAAAAGTAATTTTTAAACAATAAATTAAAATACGCAATTTAATTAAAAATTATAATTTTGAGTTCAAGCCAAAAATCCCAACTCATCAGTACTCCAACGATAAATCATTGTTCACATGGAAGTGGGGTTGTAGTGTATGGCTTTAAATTTATCTGTGTAAGGTTAGGGATGACATGCCCTCACTACAATTCTTATCGTTCACATGGAAGTGGGTTTGTAGTGTATGGCTCTACATTTCTCTGTGTAAGGTTAGGGATGACATGCCCTCACTACAATTCCCTATGCTCCAATGGCAACTCCAAGGGAAGCCTCCCATCCTTCGTACCCTCATTTCTTTGTAAGGTACCTACATATGAGGAGGAGATGTGATACCAATAAAACTTTGTATGATAATGAATATAAAATATGTAGACTATACAACATGTTATCTGTATGATTTTGGGGGGCATTATATTAAAATTTATGTGCCACGTAATTCTTTGCCCTCAATTACATAGTAACAAGTTTTATGTTATGCTTTGGCTTATAACTTGTTAATACTAACATATGAATTCTAATTAAATCAATAAATTTTAAATTTCATTATCATTTTAAATATCAATTCTTCCAAATTTCTTAAAAAAAAATAAATATATCACACACAATTTTAAGAGTTGTTATTAAAAATTACAAATCTTTTTGTAAATGTGAAAAAGAGTGCATTATATCGCTAGAATATCTAACCGCTTTTTTCCTATAGGTATGAATGAATATATTGGTCATTATTGGTATAGTTCTATAATTTAGGTGAAGGATTATATTCCTATTATTTAGGAATTTATTGAACCTAGTTGCTTTATATATTTTTTTCAACTAATTACTATCAGGAAATGTTTACCAGGGTCATAATTTTGCCTAAATGATAAAGTTTTAGTTAGGATTTAGGGAATTTTTTTTCAAAAAAATCAATCCTAGGAGTGTTTGAATCAATTTTTTGGTGGTGGAAATAGATTCAGCACCATCAAAATGCTTAAGGCACCCAAAATCCTAAAGCTTAACAACTATAACCTCGATTTCCAAAAAAATCTTCGAGTTTTTTTCTAAATCCTGTCGGAATTTTCATCATTTTGACATCATTAAACTATTGAAATAGTATCCTAGTTTGATGTTTAATTAAGATAAATTTTAAAGTGAATTATTTGGTACAAGATATTTTTAAATATAAAGTGCACTCAGACAATTATTTTAATATCAAAGCAGTTTTGGGCCTAACTCCCTCATGGGAGAGGCCAGGTGAAAGCTGCACAAGTAAAAGAGTAGGTTGAGGTATGAGATAGTGAGAGAGTGTGTGAATTATTGAAGAAAAAAAAATTGTGAAGTTGAGCAGATTGATGTGCATGTTGTGGTTGTGGTTGTTTTAGATATGAACTAACTCATGTGCTTTGTGGTTTTTGTGAAGAATGAAACATGAGGATTGTGCGAAGCATGAAGGTTGTGTGGCATGGCATGGCACAGATCGTGGAGTGGCAGGGAGAGATTGATTGCCACTAGTGGAAGTGTGCAATGTAAGTGTGAGAGGTGAGAGAATTGGAAAGATTGATGAGTTGTGTGTTGCTGGAGGTATATCTCCATGGTGTAAATTTTTGTGAAGAAAATTATCAGAGTTGGACATTGGTGCTATTAATTGGAAGTATTAACTTGTTGCGTAGTCAAACACTAGATTTGGGTGTTGGATTTGTGGTGTGGTGATGTGGATATTTGGCTGAAAATAACAAGACAGTAAAGGAATTGTTCTAACATTTTCATTCATAGTGGGAACAATCAAATATCCATCTAGCTTTGTTGGGTTGTCATGATTTATTGCAGAAAAACCATCCAAAATTGATGAGTTTGATATTGGGTACCAAAACTCTGAGCATTCGATCACTACTCATTATATGTTAAAGACCTTTAATTTCGATCATAGAAGGATGCCCAAATATAACTTTTTTTGGGAGGTGTTATCACAAAATCTGACCTTGATAGATTGTTGATCAAGTAGGCTCTGAATAACTCTTTCAAACCAATATTTTGGTTGAGGCTTAGCCTCCTCAACCCGAGAGGGCTCTCTCAACAGGTTTAAGATTTTTTATTAAGGATTAGATGGCTAACTCTAGGAATAAAATCGATAAAAGTGTATAACTGGTTGAATTACTGATTAACAAAAATCTATTGGGCTATGGAGTCAAGATATGTTTCAACAAAACATCAACATCAACTCAACATGGAAGTTAGGGCACTTAGAGTTTTAGGTTTATAAACAAAACAGTAACACAGTGAATAAAACACAGTCTACAAACATGTGAAGGAAGTTAGAGCATTTTCCAATGAATTCTAAGTAACGCATGTTCATACCACTGTAAAATGGTAGATGAGGAAAGCCATAGAGAGATCAAACACCAAGAAACTCTTTGTGAATCCTGAGTAGTAAAGCCAATCTGTATTAAGCTTAAAATAAACAGTCTGCTACAATAACACAGTTTTCTTACTAATGAAAAAATTCCAACCTTGAGGAATTTGAATTCATGTCTCTTATAGATTCATCATTACAATCTTGTATTCCCTTACCTATTTTGAAGAGAATTCGAATTTCTAATTTTGACACCTATCTACTCCTAAAACAGACTCTTAATTACAACTGACAGTTAACTGTCTCTTTAGGAGTCCTAATACAAATAGGAGTAAAACTCCTTATCATGTCTAAAACAACTTTATCTAAGACTTAAATATTCTCTTTTGAAATTTTCTTCTCCATATCTTCGAATTTGATGATGCCTCTAGCCTTGTTGTGAGATCCTGCTAACTCATGTCTTCACTGTCCTAAAAACCAGGGAACACATTTCCTGCATTTTAGCCTTTATCTTCCATACTGATCTTCAAACATCTTTTGCTAGCAATGTTGACTATTTTATATATGTGACATGTGCTAACATTTCCTTGAAACTTCACCCTTCCACCTGTTCAAAAAGAAACCTCGAAAAACTATAAAGGAGATGGGATGTATCTGTGCTACGAAAATAGCAGTTGTTTTCGTAGCGCAGAATTTGTATTACTTTCAAACATTTCTTTTAACCTTTCATTCATCTACTTTGAAACTTAAATCTTCATATGTGATCATTACTCCATCATTAGCAGCATCAAAACTTGGAAATCAACTGTTTTTACCCCCAAAACACCTATGAAAAATGCCCAAAAATCATCTACAGCAGTTTCGTAGCGCGCTACGAAACTGCTGTGTATGCCACTTTTACATATTTTTTTCAAAATTTGCAGTCTTAAGGATATTTGAACTTATGCAATGATTTAGATAGACCTTGACGGGCAAAAAAGTTGACTTTGAAATGTCTTCAAAAATTAATTCCCTTCTTAATAACAAAACTGCTTTAAGGATTTGTTACTTGTTGCTCTGTTTTATCTCTGCTGTAACTTACCTTCAGACTTTGTCAATTGAATTTATAGGTCTTCAATCTTCCTCTTCAGCCTCCTGTTAGTAGCCCTTAATCTAACATTTATCATTCTCACAAATCTAGCCTCTTTGATTGCAGGAATAGTCCAGGTAAAATACTGAGCTTCACTGCTGACTGTTTCAGGTTTTGAAACTCTTTCAACCTCCCACAGAGCCTTTATTCTGTTGAAATTTGTCTTCTCAGCAACATATCTTATTTCTTTCCTCTTGAGCTTAGCAATTTCAAAATTAGCTAATCTCAACTTCTCTTCAATTTCTTCATGACTGCTCTTTTCTGTTTGAGTATGAAAAACTTTGCTTTTGCCAGCTTCAGACATTGGTGATGATAGATCTACATGTTCTTCATAAACATTGGAAACTTTCCTTATTTTCTCTAACTCCATATCCAGCTCTTGCAAATTTTTTGATTTCCTGGTTAAAGGGTTTCTGAGCTTGAATACAAACTTTGAAATCTCATCATCAAAATCCAGCTTTTTAGAAGGTTTCATCTTCTTAAATTTCTCTTCATCCAATTTTATGAAATCTTCCTAAACCAAAGGAGATTCTTCAATATCAATAGCCAGTAAAATATCATTCAAATCACCCTTTAAATCTAGACTTTCTCCTGAAAGCATTGTTTTACCCTTTTCCTTTGCTATTTGACTTCTATTCAATCTCTTCTGGACTGATTTGCTAGTTGATTGTTCTTGTACTGTTTCCTTAACTTTAGTTGTCTTCTTTTGTGCAGGTTGAGGAGTCTCTCAAATAATCACTGATGTTTTAATTTCTAGCTCTTTCACTTGATTTGTAGGTTTCAACTTGACAAATCTTTTTGATCTTGTCTCTGCAGGATCACTAGTTTCTGATGGTGATTTTTCTTTGGCCTTAGGGCTAATACTTGTTTCTTGTGTTTCCAACCCAAATCCACAAAAAAAAAAAAATGTAGACCAATCTCTGTTTATCCTCTGAAGTTCATGTAAAACTATCAATTTAACTAGACCATGATGGAAAAGTGAAGTTTCACATCCTTGAGTTTTCATTTGCACTTTATCTGCCATCTTAGCTAAACTTCGAAACAAGAAGAAAGGAAAATCCAAATAAATTATTCTAGTAAAATGAAACAGGATTTTGAAATGATAAGAATACACTTTATGGTATCTTCCCTCATAGGTGAAATAACTTTGAATGTTGAAGAGCAGGTTGGCATAGGTTTTCTTGATGTAACTTCTTGCCACTGCTTTAGTTAAGTTTGGCTCTACAAACTCTGGCTTTAGAAATATTTTACAAGGTTCCATCTCAAACCTGAAATTTTTGAACCATCTTTCTTCTCCCCTTGGAATCTTTGTCACTAAAGATATGATCTCAAGGGAAATTGGCAAGTTTAAGACTCCAAATTTTGTATTTGAATCAGTGAAATGAAGAGCAAACTCTTTTGTCACTTGATTATGACCTCCCTATAATTTTTCATAGAATTTCCAACATCCTATCTTCTTGAAGGCCTCCTCAACTGATTTGTCCTTGGTTAGAGGCTCTATGCTTCTAGGCTCCATGCTTAAACAGTGGCCTGACCTGTGGTTCTTTCTTTCTTCTGTCATATTTCTCTTGAAATTCTTGTGTGTTTCTTGAAAACCTGTAATATCAGCCTCTCTTGATTTCAGAATAAGCTGCCTCACTTGATTTCAGAATTCAGCCTCACTTGATTAGGGATTCAGCCTCGCTTGATAAATGAGAGAAGCTTTGGTTTCTACTTACCATGACCTTACCATTGAAAAAAAAAGGGCATGCATGAGGTGTTTCTTGCATAAGAAAATAAAACCAGGAACCAGCCCTTTTCAAATTTGAAAATGACTAACATAAATGACCTCTAACAAATGTCATGATGGTTATGAATGATGGCATGTATGAGAAAAGACTCCTAGCTGACACCTAATCATGAAAGACTAACAGAATTTGATGGATTTGATAACTTGACAAGACATGCTATGAATCCCCGATTTCATAGTGCACCTAATGTAATTTCAGGTTTTTTCACTACGAAAAGAGCAGCTTTTTCGTAGCGCAAAAGCAGTTTTTAACACTGTCTATGCTACGAAAACGTGGTTTCGTGGCTTAATCAAAAAAAAAATTAAAATGGTTAAAAACTGGACTTTCTAAACATGATATGAGACAATCAAGGTATGAGGAAAGGTTGTTGGACTTTATTTTGTAATGAAGATGAGACTCTAACCCTATCACTTAACCCCTAAAAACTTAAAATGACTTAACACCTATCTAATACCATGACTAAAACAAGGTAAACTGTCCAAGTTTTAGAAAAAACTTTTATGGTGATAACAGTGACTCCACTTGTGATAGTGTGCCCCTGTGGTACACTAAGAACTGGTAGCTCCAGTGTTGCTATCCATCCTTTAGAAAAAAAATTCTGAAATTTTGCCAAGTTTCCCATCAAAATTTTAATGGCCTTCACCTCGGGCTTAAGCTTGATGATTTCTGCAAGAAGCACTCAAACTGTACCTACTGAAAAATGCTCAGTCAACCTTGAGCTTATTTCACATTCCTAACTACCCTATCAGCTGCAATCTCCATTTGTAGCTCAAGGAACATGAAACTTCCAATGAAACCAGTCATTGATCTGATCTAATATTTGAAGCTCTTGATTGCGCTTGAACCCAAAGTAAACATGATATTGAGATGACCAATGCCCCTGAAAATGTATCTGATCTTCATAATAAAAATGAAACTGAAACACTGGAGAGTAAAAATCTTCCATGTATTCAGCTATAGGGTCAAAGAAGACCTGATCAATTTGATGATCCTCATAACTTTATGTAACTTCAGACAACTGATTCTCAGCCACACAAGATTTATTTTGTATGCTTTCCAACTACTTTTTAAACTGATTTTCAAAAACAATGTATTCTTCCTCAAACTCAAAGGAGAAAGGTGGCAGCACCATCTCTTTGTTTTTTGGCATAAAAATCAATTGAAAAGACTGATCTTAATTATGAATACTATGAGATTGAATTTTATCTTTTGAAACATGAATTTCCTTTTTAGTGTTCTCTGCAACTTCATCTACAAACTGAATCTTATCTATTGATTTTCACTCAAATGATTTCAGATTAGAGGACAAGGATAAAGAGAAATTTTCACCCACTTTTTGATCAATGTAATCATCATTTGATGTAGGCTGATGCAAGAAATGAAATGAAGAATCAACTTTTTCCTGTACCTAAGGATTGTAGCAAGCGTTTTCCAATATTTCCTCTTGCTGTTTGAAATGATTCTCATACTCCTGATGATCAAAGGATTGACAAGTTTGCTGCAATTTTTCCTCAAACTCAAAGGATGTGACATGATTTTCATAAATAAACTCTTGCTAGGTTTCATTTGCATCTAAGGGAGATGATATCCTTTATTCTTGGTGTTCTTCTTGGTGATGAAAGGTATTGTCATGAAGGGCCTCTAAAATTTCTTCATCCATGAACTCATCATCTTCATAACAATTCTCCAAATATTCAATAAAACTCACAGAATGTTTACAACATTCTTTGACCAGCAATAAGTAGGGATGACACTCTTTATACATCTCATAAAATGCATCATGGAAATCAGCAAGAGAATATAATGAACCATTTGAAAGCTTTCATACCAAGACCATGTTTTTCCTTCTAAAGTGGTCATAAACATATTCATGAGACAATCTTTAGGAAACTGAACCTTAAGACTGTATACATGCATATGGAACCTAACCAAATGAAGAGCAGCATTGTCTTTCTTTTCATCTTTAAATATTGGAAGATCATCTAACCATTCAACCTTTGGCATAGGATTTGGAAAACCAGGGATATGAGACCGATTCATAGGGGCATACTTAGCATTCATTCTTGCAATGGAACTCATCTAGAAACTTCATCAATCTACTGATATTTAAGCAGTGGATTCACCTTCCAATTTGATTATTTGATGTGTGGAGTTGCCAAGGTAGTGCTGCAGCCTCTAACAGATTCTGAGCTCCTACTACCTTCAGAAGTTTAACTTTTTGATTTCGGGAATGAATAATCTTCAGGCTCTCGACAGACGCACCAAAATTTTATCAAAAAATCTGACCTTGATAGACTACTGATCAAGTAGACTCTGAGTAATTCTTTCAAAACAATCTTTTGGTTGAGGCTTAGCCTCCTCAACCTGAGAGGGCTCTCTCAACATTTTTAAGATTTTTGATTAAGGATTAGATGGATAACTCTAGGAATAAAATGGATAAAAGTGTATAATTGGTTGAATTACTGATTAAAAAACATATATTGGGCTATGGAGTCAAGATATGTTTCAAAAAAACATCAACATCAGCTCAACATGGAAGTTAGGGCACTTAGAGTTTTAGGTTTATAAACAAAACAGTAACACAGTGAATAAAACATGGTCTACAAAAATGTGAAGGAATTTAGAGCATTTTACAATGAATTCTAAGTAACACATGTTCATACCACTGTAAATAGGTATATGAGGAAAGCCATAGAGAGATCAAACACCAAAAAACTCTTTTTGAATCCTGAGTAGTAAAGCCAATATGTATTAAGCTGAAAATACACAATCTGCTACAATAACATAGTTTGCTTGCTAATGAAAAATGCCAACCTTGAGGAATTCGACCTCATGTCTCTTATAGAGTCATCATTACAATCTTGGATTCCCTTATCTATCTTGAAGAGAATTCTAATTTCTATTTTTCACACCTATCTACTCCTAAAACAGACTCTTAATTACAACTGATAGTTAACTGTTTCTTTAGGAGTCCTAATACAAATAGGAGTAAAAATCCTTATCATGTATAAAAAAACCTTATATAAGACTTAAATATTATCTTTTGACAGCTTCTTCTCCATATCTTCGAATTCGATGATGCCTCTAGCCTTTTTGTGAGATCCTGCTGACTCATGTCTTAACTGTCCTAAAAACCAGCGAACACATTTCCTGCATTTTAGCCTTTATCTTCCATACTGATCTTCGAACATATTTTTCTAGCAATGCTGACTATTTTAGATATGTGACATGTGCTAACATTTCCTTGAAACTTCACCTTTCCACCTGTTCAAAAAGAAACCTCGAAAAATTATAAAGGAGATGGGATATATCTGCGCTACGAAAATAGCAGTTGTTTTCGTAGCACAGAATTTGTATTACTTTGAAACATTTCTTTTAACCTTTCATTCATCTTCTTTGAAACTTAAATCTTCATATGTGATCATTAATCCATCATTAATAGCATCAAATTTTGGAAATAAACTGTTTTTACCCCCAAAACACCTATGAAAAATGCCCAAAATTCATCTACAGCAGTTTTGTAGAGCGCTACGAAACTGATGTTTATGCCACTTTTACACAGTTTTTTCAAAATTTGCAGTCTTCAGGATATTTGAACTTCTGCAATGATTTCCATAGACCTTAACAGGAAAAACAATTTGACTTTGAAATGTCTTCAAAAATTAATTCCCTTCTTAATAACAAAATTTCTTTAAGGATTTGTTACTTGTTGCTTTGTTTTATCTCTGCTGTAACTTACCTTCAGACTTTGTCAATTGAATTTCAGGTCTTCAATCTGCCTCTTCAGTCTCCTGTTAGTAGCCCTTAATTTAACATTTATCATTCTCACAAATCTAGCCTCTTTGATTTCAGGAACAGTCCAGGTAAAATACTGAGCTTCACTTCTGACTGTTTCAGGTTTTGAAACTCTTTCAACCTCCCACAGAGCCTTTATTATGTTGAAATTTGTCTTCTCAGCAGCATGTCTTCTTGGTTTCCTCTTGAGCTTAGAAATTTAAAAATTAGCTAATCTATACTTCTCTTAAATTTATTCATGACTGCTCTTTTCTGTTTGAGTATGAAGAACTCTATTTTTCCCAGCTTCAGACATTGGTGATGATAGATCTACATGTTCTTTGTAATGTTCCAAAATTTTCACACAAGAAAATTGGAATATTAGATTTTGATGCTTTCACCTAGGAGAGGAATAAATGGGTAAGGAAGCCCATGAACAATAAAATATGAATAAATTCCACCTTAGTAATGAAGAATATCACCTAAGGAGTTGGTTTTACACTTCCAAGTGTGAACAAGGACAAATTAGATGGAGACATAGTCAAGTATGACTAAGTCAACATCCATTCTTGAGGAGGAAGAAACACTCAAGTAAACTAGCTCAATGTGAACAAGGATCAGCCTAGACACACATATGAGAACCAGGTTAAATATCCCTTGGTGTGAACAGAGACATTACAGGTGGATTGGTTATAGTTGACCAAGTCAACAACGATGTCACAAGGAGGAGGGAAGCTAGCTAGGGCAGTGCAGTTTTGAAAGAGGAAGATTCATAAAGAATTCACCTCAACATTGTGTGGGGTCTGGGGTGAGGGGCCTCACCAAAGATAAAAGGAAGGCATAGCATCAAAGGTAATTAATTCATGTATTCAAATATTTTGGTCTTGAGACCACTTGAATGAATCAGTTGTTTAGCCGGAGTTGCTGCACTGCTTAGTGCAAGGAATTCCTATGCGGGAATTCCATCCTCTCTTTAGATCAGCTTTCTTATGGGATCAAAGGGGAGCGATTTGAGGTTCATTTCTGTATTTGGATTGAGTCCATTAATATACATTTAGCTACAGCACAGTCTCCTTCAGTGAACTGTGTCTTTTATGCAGGAGCAGCAGCAGGAGAGCTGCATCCTTTGATTGTATGCTAATCTTTTACGAGGAGGTGCTTATTTCCCTCTGGGAGCTCCAACAAGAAGGCCTAAGGACATTCTCTATATTATTCAGAATTTATATGAAATATTCACTCATGTTTAATACAATGTTGCAGAAAACTGCATTATTTTCTACAGTTCTTCTTTGTACATGCATTTTGCCGGAAACCTTTGCCGGTGTCTTGTTTTTGCTGTATAAGGGTGTAAACCTCCATTTCTCTATTTTTTGATCAGTATAAGTTGCATATCAGACTTATTTTATCATTTTCTAAAGAAAACCCCATGAAAATTACACTCTTATAGTATTCAGAAATTTCTATTTAGCAAAGTCGTGGGAAATCAAGGTTTTCTAGCCTAGTCGGGAAAGGAGGAGTTGTTTAACATAGCTAGAAGCATTATTTTGAGCTGAAATTTGGATAAGAGGTCCCTCATAACCTAAGTGATCATATCCATCCGTTTCCCCTACTTATTTTCACGCTCATTTCTGAAAAAAACCCTTTTAGGACATAAAATACCCTTTTTCCTCACTTTTTGAATCATGAAACAAATTACAAGTTGTTTTTGTAGCTAAAAATTATTTATATGTGTTTATTATGTATATTTTAAGCTTATTCATCATAACAAGACCGTTATATAGCTTATTCATTGCTGAGTTCCAGATTTGGAACATTACAGTGGTATCAAAGCTGCTATATTGGCTCAGCCTGTGGATTTCAGATCCAGCTATCAGAAGATAAGAAGAAGAGGAGAAAAAAATTATGGATATGATGATATTACTCTCATCCATTTTCAGATCTAAGAAGAAAGAATAAGAGAAATGCATTGACTCAAGAGGGTTTCAAGGAGGAGAGAGTTGCAGTGAGACCTCTAGAAGGTTTCAAGAAGCAGAAGCAGATGCATGCACTTCGTGTTCTTGTATAAGAAGTGAAGAGAAAGTATACCACTTAGAGCATGAAATTTTGAGTGGGTATTTGGAAATATACAAGTGCCAACCTAGGGCTTTCAAAGAGACCCTAGATTTTCCTTAGTTTATTCAACTAAGAGAAGAAAGAACACCTTGTAGCAAAGAAGAGATCAAAGGCAATAGATTCCTATTGTCTAAATTTGATGGGTCAACAACAGCAAGAGCTTGGGCAATAAATCTTGAGGAATTCTTCATACTTCATCCAGTGGAAGAGAGGGAAGCAGGAGAAGTTGTAGCGCTGCACCTGGAGAGTGAAGCCAATGCTTGTTGGTGCAGTCACTTAAACCACACAAGGGTGACTTCTTTTTCTGAGTTCACTCAAGGGATGATTAGAACCTTTAATGGAGAAATATCTGAGGAGAGAAGACCAACACCACCATGGGAGGAGGCAAGTACCAGCGCTACCATAGCCTTGAGAGAGCAGCCTTCTACATCAGCAGTTGGATCAGCCAGTACATTGAAGAGAGGACCTCTTATAGCCATAGAAAATGTCCCAAAGACTTACAGAGGTATGCATAAATTTACATGTCTTAACATTTCAGAAAATTTTATGGAAAGGGTTGGAGATTTGTTTGCATATGGCCCAGGATCAAATGATATTGCTGAGATAAAGCAGCAGGATTGCACTGCACTGTGCAAGCTTGAAGGGTTCAAGGGAGATTTGAACCATCAACCTCATGTATCACTAGTGAGTTACACACAACCCTTGAGGTTGGAGTGTGAATTCTTGGAGGACGGAGTGAACTTTGCTCCAAACAAATTCATGCAGAAGCAAAATGAGATAGCTAGAACACCCTGGAGGAGGGTTACAACGCTGTCAACAAGCTGCAGCAAGGATGCTTTGCCTTCAACTCACTTGGATCCTTATGGGTTCAAGCATTGATGAAAGATATTTTCTTGGAGGTATCCAAGGAGTTGCATTTCAGCATCTCATGAAATGCAAGGAGAAAAATTTGATATGGGAGGATGGTAGCCTCTTTTGGAGGAGTGCCAAGATGGAGAATGATTGAAGGCATTCATCAATGGATAGGTGGATGTGGATAGAGAGAAAGAAGCTAGAAAGTTACTTGCAACTCTATGATACCGGGCAGCAGGAGGCAAGACTGTGTTGGCTACTCTTGAGAGAGTTTGGCCATCATGTGGCATATCCTTCTTCTAAGGGTATGAGGGAGGAGGATACTTGGCAGAGTACTTGCATCATGGGGCAGCAAGGAGTGTGGATGCATATGATGATATGGTCATTTTGTTTTCACTGCATCAGTTGTATGATGGAGGTATGATGAGGCAGCAAAGACATTTTTTGCTTTGGAGGATTGAGAGAGAGCAAGTGAAGCGTTGCTCTCAAATTTTGCATGATGTTGCGATGGGAGGAGATGGAAACATTATGAGAGGAGTCTTTGACATTGAACATGTCAGAGGATGGATTTATGAGTTGGCAGGAGCCTATTTTCATAGGCCAACAACATTGTCACTTGGGAGCATGAGCTTATTGGTGGAGTGTTCCCAGGATCACTTCATATTTGATGCACTTGGTGGGCATAGAGGAGGTGAGATTGATAGAGTGGTCGATGCAATCATTGGTTGCTGTGGTATGCTCTCCTTAACTTGGATGTACAAGCATATGAAGGAGGATTTTCATGGGGCATATGATTCACTCCTCTTCAGATTGATATGCCATACCACTATGCAAGATTCATCTATGGATCTTGTCACCATATTTCTTCCATCAGATGGTAAGACCTTTGTTGTTGCACTTATTGATTGTTTATCACTATATTTGTATACTCTTACCATGTCCTTGCAGTGCATTTCTCTACAAAGGAGCAAGGTTATCTTTAGACTCCATGGTCTATTTTTAGCCAGCTATTATGATGGATATAGCCATCTAATGTATGATCCAGGGCAAGTATATGGTTGCTTCTTGTATGATCAATTGACATATCCAGCCATCTACTATTTACTAGTGGATGTGATGACCTATACAACAATCCATTTGTCAAGAGACAACTTGCCATACCATTTCCTGAAGCTGCAGTGGGGAAGACTGCGTTGTGACCACTTGGAAGACTGTTGGTACAGCCCAGTACTACATAAAACCTTCAATATTTCTCTCATTATGATGTTGATCATGATCCTATGTGCTAATGTTATTCTTGCCTATATGAGGAGCATGATTGGAGGAGGAACACATGGAGTGGGTGTGTTCTTGGGGGAAGAGCATCCCCACACTTTCTACCTTACATGCTCTAGGGGGAGCATGGGAGGAGACATGGCCCCTACAGAAACATATTTATTTCTCAATGAGAAGGGCCATGAGATGGATGGGATGCCATATGGTGGTAACTTCTTGTCCATCATGAATGAGATGATTTGGGCTAGCTTGATGCACAGCGCTGGGAGAGGGACCTTTGGAGGTCTAGCTTCCTTCTTGCCATTTGAGGGCAACATGATGGCAGCCCAAGATCAGAAAATAATTTACACTTATCTTAAGTGGAGAGGAGAGCATCGTGGGGTAGGCCACTATGTCTACCCTGATCATAATTTCAACCCACCTACTTTTCTGCAGCTTGAGGTGGAGGATGATTTGCATGAGTTACCATTTTGGAGGGTGGCTCATTTTTCTTGGATGATAGCTCTGTGGGAGAGATTAAAAGGGGGATGATCAATCCCAATTTATAACAGTCATCATGCCCCAAGAGAACCTTCAAACAGCCCACTGTTGCCTCCATGGATGATCCACTAACACATAATGCCAGCTACTTGGATAGCTTACATACTTTGGAGAGGCAACTTCGAGATATATTGATGATGCAGCACCTTGATATTTGGAGGATTTCATCTTATGAGGTTGCTACAGGGGAATAGAGGATTCTCTTCAGTCCTATCCTTGTATTTTCTTGAGGACAAGCAACATTTGGGAGGGGAGGACTGTAATGTTCCAAAATTTGCACACAAGCAAACTGGAATATTAGATTTTGATGCTTTCACCTAGGAGAGGAATAAATCGGTAAGGAGGCCCATGAATAATAAAATATGAATAAATTCCACCTTAGTAAGGAAGGAGATCACCTAAGGATCTGGTTTTACACTTCCAAGTGTGAACAAGGACAAATTAGATGGAGACATAGTCAAGTTTGACTATGTCAACATCCATTCTTGAGGAGGAAGAAACACTCAAGTAAACTAGCTCAATGTGAACAAGGATCAGCCTAGACACACATATGAGAACCGGGTTAAATATCCCTTGGTGTGAACAGAGGCATTGCAGGTGGATTGGTTATAGTTGACCAAGTCAACAGCGTTGTCACAAGGAGGAGGGAAGCTAGCTAGGGCGACGTAGTTTTGAAAGAGGAAGCTTCATGAAGAAGTCACCTCAACATTGTGTGGGGTCCGGGGTGAGGGGGCTCACCAAAGATAAAAGGAAGGCATAGCATCAAAGGGAATTCATTCATGTATTCAGCTATTTTTGTCTTGATACCACTTGCATGCTTCAGCTGTTTAGCCAGAGTTGTTGCACTGCTTAGTGTAAGGAATTCCTATGCGGGAATTCCATCCTCTCTTTCGATCAGCTTGCTTAAGGGATCAAAGGGGAGTGATTTGAGCTTCATTTATACATTTGGCTTAAGTTCATTCATCTACATTTAGCTACAGTGCAGTCTCCTTTAGTGAACTGCATCTTTTATGCAGAAGCAGCAGCAGGAGAGTTGCATCCTTTGATTGTATGCTAATCTTTTAGGAGGAGGTGCTTATTTCCCTCCGGGAGCTCCAATAAGAAGGCCTAATTCCATTCTCTATATTATTCAGAATTTATATGTCATATCCAGTCATGTTTAATACAGTTTTGCAGTAAACTACGTTATTTTCTGCAATGCTTCTTTGTACATGCATTTTGCCAGAAACCTTTGTCGGGTGTCTTGTTTTTGCTATATAAGGGTGTAAACCTCCATTTCTCTACTGTTTGATCAACATAAGTTGCATATCAGACTTATTTTATAATTTTCTATAGAAACCCCCATGAAATTTACGCTCTCACGGTATTCAGAAATTTCTATTTAGAAAATTCATGGGAAATCAAGGTTTTCTAGCTTAGTGGGGAAAGGAGGAGTTGTTTAACATAGCTAGAAGCATTAGTTTGAGCTGAAATTTGGAGCATAGGTCCCTCATAACCTAAGATATCATATCCAGCCATTTCCCCTACTTATTTTCACGCTCATTTCTGAAAACAACCCTTTTAGGGCATAAAATACCCCTTTTCCCCACTTTCTGGATCATGAAAAAAAATACAAGTTTTGTTGTAGCTAAAGATGATTTCTATGTGTTTCTAATGTATATTTTAAGCTTATTCATCATAACAAGACCGTTCTATAGCTTATTCATTGCTGAGTTCCAGATTTGGAACATTACATTCTTCATAAACATTGGAAACTTTCCCTATTTTCTCTAACTCCATATCCGACTCTTGCAATTTTTTTCATTTCTTGGTTAAAGGCTTTCTGGGCTTGAATACAAAAATTTAATTTTCATTTCTTGGTTAAGGGCTTTCTGGGCTTGAATACAAAATTTTAAATCTCATCATCAAAATCCAGCTTTTTAGAAGATTTCATCTTCTTAAATTTCCCTTCATCCAATTTTATGAAGTCTTCCTGAACCAAAGGAGATTCTTCAATACCAATGGCCTGTAAAATATCATTCAAATCACCCTTTAAATCTATAATTTCTCCTAAAACCACTATTTTACCCTTTTCCTTTGCTATTTGACTTCTAGTCAATCTCTTATGGACTGGTTTGCTAGTTGATTGTTCCTGTACTGTTTCCTTAACTTTAGTTGTCTTCTTTTGTGCAGGTTGTGGAGTCTCCTGAATAATGACTGATGTTTTAATTTTTGGCTCTTTCACTTGTTTTCTGGGTTTCAACTTGACAAATCTTTTTGATCTTGTCTCTGCAAGATCACTAGTTTCTAATGGTGATTTTTCTTTGGCCTTAGGGCTAATACCTGTTTCTTGTGTTTCCAACCCAAATACACACAAAAACAAAAATGTATACCATTCTCTATTTATCCTCTCAAGTTCATTTAGAACTATCAATTTAACTAGACCATGATGGAAAAGTGAAGTTTCACATCCTTGAGTTTTCATTTGCACTTTATCTGCCATCTTAGCTAAACTTCGAAACAAGAAGAAAGGAAAATACAAAGAAATTATTCCAGTAAAATGAAACAGGAGTTTGAAATGATAATAATACACTTTATGGTATCTTCCCTCATAGGTGAAATACCTTGAATTTTGAAGAGCAGGTTGGCATAGATTTTCTTGATGTAACTTCTTGGCATGGCTTTAGTTAAGTCTGTCTCTGCAAACTCTGGCTTCAGAAATATTTTACAAGGTTCCATCTCAAACCTGAAATTTTTGAACCATCTTTCTTCCCCCCTTGGAATCTCTGTCACTAAAGATATGATCTCAGGGGAAATTGGCAAGTTTAAGACTCCAAATTTTGTATTTGAACTGGTGAAATGAAGAGCAAACTCTTTTGTCACTTGATTATGACCTCCCAGCAATTTTTCACAGAATTTCCAACATCCTGTCTTCTTGAAGGCCTCCTCAACTAATTTTTCCTTGGTTAGAGCCTCTATGCTTTCAGGCTCCATCCTTAAACAGTGGCCTGACCTGTGGTTATTTATTTCTTCTGTCATCTTTCCCTTGAAATTCCTGTGTGTTTCTTGAAAACCTGTAATATCAACCTTGCTTGATTTCAAAATAAGCTGCCTCACTTGATTTAGGAATTCAGCCTTGCTTGATTAGGGATTCAGCCTCGCTTGATAAATGAGAGAAGCTTTGGTTTCTTCTTACCATGAGCTTACCATTCGAAAAAAAAAGGGCATGCATGAGGTGTTTCTTGCATAAGAAAATAAAACTAGGAACCAGCCCTTTTCAAATTTGAAAATGACTAACATAAATGACCTCTAACGAATGTCATGATGGTTATGAATGATGGCATGTATGAGAAAAGACTCCTAGCTGACACCTAATCATGAAAGATTAATGGAATTTGATGGATTTAATAACTTGACAAGACATGCTACGAATCCCTGATTTCGTAGCACACCTGATGTAATTTCCGGATTTTGCGCTACGAAAAGAGCAGCGTTTTTGTAGCGCAAAAGCAATTTTTAACACTGTCTGCACTACGAAAACGTGGTTTTGTGGCTTAATAAAAAAAAATTAAAATGGTTAAAAAATGGACTTTATAAACATGATATGAGACACTCAAGGTATGAGAAAAGGTTGTTGGACCTTATTTTGTAAGGAAAATGAAACTCTAACCCTATCACTTAACCCATAAAAACTTAAAATGACTTAACACCTATCGAAGACCATGACTAAAACAAGGTAAATTGTCCAAGTTTTAGAAAAAACGTTTATGGTGATATCAGCAGGGAAGCGAGAAGCGGACAGTCTTTCGATTAAGAAGAATTGCATCATTGCTAATGGATTTATAAGTAGCTTCCAATATTTATTGCATTGTCGAGTTTGATATTTTTGAATTGTTCTTAAGTGTGTCAGGTAGTAGGGAATAACTTTCCTGTTATGTTTTCCAATCGCCTTTTGAAAGAATTTATGGGTGCATTTTTTTTCTTAAGGCAATAAGGTCCATGTGACTACTTTAAATCCTTGAGAGGGAGATATTCATGTATAGAACCAATTTTACTCTAAGATAATTAATTAATGGATAAAATTTGAGCAATGCATGAATGCATGTGGGAAGATATTGATCGAGGTGCTCCTGTTTTGGGGAATATCACCCTAGAGGTTTGTTGGGTTACAACCTCCACAGAGCAGGGGCATGCTACTTAAGAAGGACTCACACAACCATGCACGTTCAGAAAAACTAAATAGAGTAGAATGAGAAAGTTACCCGTAGGTCCTACGGTTGAAGTAGATCCCGCGGGGTCCAAACCCCCAGCAACCGTCCTTCCTTCTTAACCTGGAAGACAAGAAGAAACAAGCACGAAGAACTGGTTGTACAACATATATCTACTCTAAATGTTAGTGAAATCCATATAAAACATCAGATAAATCATAATGAATGCTTAAATAACAATTTTCTCATATATGTAAGCAGACACTAACACGTATATTTTGGGAACAAGATGGTACTTCTGTATTATAAATAGCATGTACAAAAGTAACGAGTGGAGAGATCACCTGAATCCTTCCACGATCTTCGAGCAGACCGTCGTCCGGATCCGTCTAGCCCTTGCCTCGCTAAGACTCCTTCCAAACTGGTGCATACGAGATGACATATAGGGAGATGAGCATCTCAAGGAAACAAGGGTTTCCTGTAATGAACTGGGAAAGTGCAGGAGGCACGGGGAATCGGACTTGGATAGGGAATACCAACAGAGTATAATATCAATAAATTCTCTCTCTCCCTTAGGCCATACACATGAGGGGTTTTTATACTCCCTCCAAGTAGTTTCAACAGTTGGAAACAGTTGGCCACGTGCTGGGGTGGTTGAACTACCTGAGTAACCATCAACCCAGCCCGAAAATAGGGAATAGTTATATATTTTTTAATCATTTTAATGGAATACGCGGAAAAGTCTAGCTGGACTCACGTATACACGCGGAAAAGTATGGGCATAGTCGCGTATGGGGATTTTTACATTGTTTTTAAGTGAATTTGTCCAAGTCTGTAGGAATGGGTGCCCAAAGCCATATAAGCAATCATGAATCATATCAAGGTGAGAAATGATGCTATAACAGCTCCTCCATGGAGCACCTGGTTGTTGGCGGATGTGAACTCCAGAAATACATTCTGAATTAACACCTTTTAGTTGGATTGAATACGAAATAATGGGATTGGAGGCCTATAACAAAATTTTCTTGGATTCCAAATAGCATGTGTAGATGTTGGTATTTTTGTAAGATCTTATCTCAAGAAAGAGCTAAAAATAAGAAAATAGAATCGTCCTGCATCAAACACACTATTGCAAGTAGATGTTTCCAAATTCATTACAGGATGTGATGCACTTTACAACACAAGTAAAAATATTAATTGGAAGCTTTGGTCCATGCAATCCATTGTTTTTACATAGTCAGCCTTGGGGAAGTATCTCTATGGACTTCTTATGCAGTTTACTAAAGACAAGACAAGAGATGTCATATTTGTGGATAATTTATTTGATGTTAACACTCATTTTGTTGGGAGTAGATCATGTGGACTAACCGCCACTCTGGAATCCACATTGAGACCACTCTAAAAGGTAATGATAATGGTTTGGAAGATTACTAATGCCTGCAGGTTTTGGTGTAATGGAAAACCTCAACATGGTAGCAGAGCATGCAATTTATGCCCTGCTGAATTATTGTTGAGTTTAGTAAAATATGAGTGATGGTGATTTTGATCTAACAAGATCTTGAATGGGATATTGTTGATGTGAAAGGTTCGTGGCTTTCGGAAAGGTTGTGTTTTGCAGATCTTCGCCAGGCAATATGTAGATTTGTCTTTCGGTGATTGTCAGAGTTGTTGCAAGTCATGGTAGAATCCTGCAACCTGTTTCTTGGGTATATATTTTTTTATCATATTGTTGAGGCTTACTGTTCGGAGAACTGCGTCGAATGTTTTTTTGTCTAATCATAGATCGTGGTTTTGTTCTCCAATTTTTTTTCATGTTGAAAATATTTCCACTCTTTGTTTTCACCATAACATCGATTGCAATATTGTCTGATCTCACCATGGAATCTTGTATTAACACCCACACACCCCAATTTACTCATTTTGCTCACGAAGGTCGTATTAAATTAATTTTGACTCAGAAAAAAAATTAGTACATTTTGTGTGCGCGGATCTATGTATATAACCTCATCAGATGAGAAAAACCCCTTCCAAGACTCCAAATTCTGGTAATAAATGTTATCGAATTTAGGGGGAGTTGTGGGATTCATATTAAAATCAATGGTTGAAACCATCTTCTTAGGGCACATCTGTTGAAATTGAGTAGCATAGGACAGATTCAAACTTGGATCCACGAGTGTACTAGCATTGACACTATTGATTATGTTTTCAAATTGGTAGCAATAAGAAGTGTGAAATTTTTCTGTCACAAGAGGAGTGTTTTCAAATTGGTAGCAATAAGAAGTGTGAAATTTTTCTATCACAAGAGGATAATGGATCCATCATAGAAGATCCATGGAACGTGCCATGGAACATGGCCACAAATCATACACTAGACCATCATCCTCTCAGATTTGTGGTATCAGATTCTTGGCCCAAGTTTGATTCCTTGATTTGTGTTTGAGGGAGGGTGTTGGATTTTCACACTAACCTCATTGGGAATCGATCACGGGACTAACTGCCACTATAGGATCCACACTGGGACCACTCAAAAATTTAATGATAATGGTTTGGAAGTTTACTAATTCTTGCAGGTTTGGGTGTAATGGAAACCGTCAACATAATTCTAGTAGCGATATTCCCTTTTGCATAAGTGAAAAATAAGGAAGTTGAGATAATGATAATCAGAATGTGGCTTAATGTATTAAGAAACTCAAGCCATAGGTGTGAAATCCACAATATATGGACTGATGGTAAGAAGTTAAATGTTCTCTTGAATTTTCTTGAAATTGGCAAAACATTTTGAGTCTAGTCAACTCAATGTGTGGATGCATTTTGTTAGAATTGAATACTCATGAGGTAAATTTGAGAAGATTCAAGATGAAAACACCAAGTGAGAAAGAAATCAATGTTCGAACAATGATGGATAGCCTTTTTTTTTTGTGCTCAATATGAGAGACAAAGAATCCAATTTTCCAATGATATAATTTGGAAGGATTGAGTCAAAGGGTGAAAATCATGCTTCCATTAATACTTTTATGTCTTGTAATATTGAATGTATTAAAGTAAGCATATTGATACTAGTTAACTCAATAAGGTAGTAAATTTATTTTGTTAGAATTCGTGATTTTAAAAAATGACAAGTAAAGCATGGAGATCCAAGACCAATATGCCAAAGAAAAAAATGAAAACACCCATAGTATGAATAATTAAAAAATATGATGTAAACAACGATAGTTCATGACAATGATTATGGAAGCGTGAAGGCAACAACAAATATTTGTTGGAGCAATAGTAGCAATGAATATTAGGTGATTATGGACATACATAGGTAAATTTGTGTGAAATAAAATAGGCTCGAGACCATGAGTAACAGATTGTAGTCATAGCAAGTCTGCATGACATATGTCGATATGATTTTTTTTTGTTGTCCTTAGTGGTCTATGAAGTGTTTGATGTACCTGGCATCCTCATAAGTTGGAATGTGTTGTACCCGAGTATGTGTAACATCAAAAATATGTATCAATGTAATACTTTGATAGGCATGCATACCCCTTTTTTATGTGTTCCATAGTAAGATCATGTTTCTTATATAGTTTAACATCGTATCTTATGTTAGAGAGTTATTTAACACTCTAAAAGAATGTGAAATGTATTGGATGGATACACTTAGGTAGACCATATTGATTTTAGAATCTGTGAGGTGAAATTTTATATCTAGGGGGAGTTCATCAAGAAGTGGGATGAACCATGTATGTGAAGGACTTCCTACTAAACCAACAGTTTCATTGGTTAGGTGTCCATGCATTCTAGTGGATTCTTGTTCCTTTATATGAACATCAACAATTTGATGTTGTCTACATGATTTAAGTGCAAGGTGCAAGTGTGAGGTTGGACTAGAAGTATATATTGATGCACAAGAGGATCTTCAATGTGGTGTGTGCTACATAGAAGATATAGATGAAGACCTCAACAGATGAATATTAAGACAAGTAATAGTTAAGGGTGAGTGTTAGAATATCTAACCAATACTTTTTTATATGTATGTGTTATTATGTTGGTCATTATTGGTAGAGTTATAGACTCTATGTTAAGAATTATACTCCTATTGTTTAGGAGTTTGTTGAGAGATTCTCTCCAACGAGATAGTCTCCTAGTTTTGTGTTTGCTAAAGATATTTTATCAACTTATTTTTTTGGTACAATTTAGTTTTCCTACCTTGAAACAAAGTCTATTGAATTAATATTTGTAACATTATTATTGTGAATATAGAATTCCTGTAATGTGCACCTCCCCTCACATCTACCCAAGTAATCGGCCAACCAGGGTAAACATAAGTTAAGGGAATTTAAGAGTAGAATAAACCTCCTTGGTGACTTTAAGGAAGTGGAATAGATGCGGAAAACCAAAAAACAGACTCCCTGCACCTACTACAGAACCCCTAGAGGCTATCCCAGACATCAAGTTGAATTCTCCCTAGGTCCCACTAACTTTTACTGAAGAAAAATCATAGAAGATCCCTTGATATGGGAAAGGGTGTGTTTGGGAGGCTATGGATGCACCCACAGTATATGCATGCCTGCATTCAGGGACTCAAGTTCCCATACATGTGCCTACGTCTGCGAGATTTAAGGCACTTTTTAAGCCCAGAATATTGAACACTGCCCATAAATTCCTGTAGCTTTCATAATCCATCAAACATGTGACGACAATGCCAAATAACCAAAACTGACTCCAAGACTAAGCTTGACCATCCCCAACTAGGACTAACATTCTATCAAACACTTAGCATGAATAAAATATACATTTCTAGGATACAATAAAGAATGTGAATGACTGAAAACTCTTATGACACATTACAAGAAGGATCACCACCCTCTTCCTTGAACAGACATGACATCAATTAGGTCTTGCATCCATTATTTTAATAATTACAAGTAAATACATGAAATAACCATGACATGAACAATTCATTTAAACATTCTTATAACTAGCATAAAACCATGGAAATAATAGTGATATAACAGCCATTAAATCCACACATTAATAAGTACAAAATAAAGAGAACTTAGCTTCCATTAAACATAGGAAATAATTGACCAAGTTCGGGAATTCCACGTACCACCCGACCATAGACATGGTTGAGCCAAATAAATCTTCAGCCAGTCACCCTCATACCAAATTCTAAGCATAAATGTGGGATCTCATGGATAAACCGATCCAAAACACAACCAAGGGAATCCAAAGGTTAAACCACCTCCACCCTCACCATATCGTGATCACACCAAAATTGGTGTTTCGATCACAAAACCGAACTGAACTTGGAATGCCATCTGGAATCCATCACTATCCTTGAGGAATTTTTTGTCTCCTTGTCTCTTAGGTTTTACTGCAATCCAATCCCTGATCACTAGGCCCTAAACCGAGACACCACCCTCAGGCTTTACCTTGTGTCCCACCAAAAGCGGTCAAGGGATGCTATGCCTTTGGGAATTTTCCTTGAGACCACCTCCACCCCCGATTCTTAAATCCATTCAAAAATTTCCAAGGCTCAAAACTGAGATCAAAATCCCAACACACCATGGCTTCTGTAAAAATGAAAGGAAAGGTTGAAAACCACTGTCAAAACCCAGAAAAAACATGCCACCGATAGCAAGAAAACTAAATACCAACATGCATAATCCATGCATGTCCAAACCATCTAGGCTATCACACATGCAATATGTTCCCTGGAATTATTATTGTTGAAGCTACTAGATCCTTCTCTTCCTTGCTTGATCTTTGCTTTCCTTTTATTTTCCTTTTCCTTCATTTGCTTCCTTTCCTCTTTCTTGTCTCAATGTCATAATGCTCCAAGAAAACTCTAAGTGTCCAAGAATATGAGGGAGAGATAATAATAACAGAGATCCAAAACTGAATTGACAAAAGGTACCAAATGATCCTCAGAAGCATTTTTATCAATAAGGCCTCTGTTTTCTTCATTTTCCTTCATTTTTCTCCTCACATGCAACACGTGACCTTTTACCTTCATTTTCTCCTAATTTTCTTTATTTTCATGAATAAATGTGCCAAAAATACATTTTCCTCTTTAATTCCTTAACCATTACCTTTTTCCAATTTCCCTTAGCCATAAACACATATCCAGTGATTCCCACTAGGATATGTTTTTCCAACATTCAGCTTGGAATATGTGTCCCTTAACCGTGGTCTTATTTTGTGTTTATTAACTTTTATTACATGAATATTTTTCCCATGTTTGTTACAGAACCATTCCCCTTGGGGAAAACCATCATCGATGTTAAACCACACTTACACCTCAGCAAAACCATTGAGAAGAAAACATATTGCGCATGGATATTTATAAATTATCTCGTTGCATTATTTATAATTAGTAACCTACTGAAAATAAAAAACCATGATAACATGACCATGTAACATCCATACTTCTTATTGGAGCTTTATAACTTAGCTCATGTCGGTATTTACATCCATATACATATGTATATATACCAAAAACATCACCAAAACATATTCGAAACATATACCAAACATCAAACCAAAATTTTTTTTCCTCAACCAGCAAACAATTAAGGATACATGGCACGCATCTGATATGCCATCTTCCATGTAGCTTCATCGGGCCCAAAGTGCTTCCATTTCACTTTAACCTGCTCGATGGCTATGTTCTTAAGCATAAGTTGCTTTCGTTGCAATATGCACTGAGGTTCCAGCTAGAATTATCCTTCTTTCTCCACCTGCAATGCATACCAATAAATAACATGATCAACATCCTTTATATACCTTTTAAGTAATGAAACATGAAACACATCATGGAATTTCATTGTTAGAGTCAGTGCAAGTTGATAGGCCATTAGTCCAATCCTCTCAAGGATCTCAAATTTTTTGCAATACCGTGGTGCCAACTTGGCACATGATCCAATCCTCAAGGACCTCTTCTTGGGCTTGATGCGTAGGTAAACATGCTCCCCAACCTAAAACTCCTTAAATACCCTATGTTGGTCTACATAACCCTTATTTATGTCTTATGCTACCTTTATATTATTCTTTATAACCTGCATTTCCTGCTCCATGTCTTCCAACATGTTCATTCCAATCAACACCTTATTAACTAGATCACTCCAACTGATGGGTGCATTACAAATCCACCCATACAGTGCCTCAAAGGGACTTATAACCAATGATTCTTCATACCCATTGTTGTATGCAAACTCAACCAATGATACATACTTGTCCCATTTCCTTTGTTGATGCATCACATACATCATCAACATGTCCTTCAAAATCCTTTTGACCCTCTCATTCTGTCCATATATCTGCGGATGATAAGTAGTGTTGAAGGCCAACTCAGTGCCAAAACCTGCAAATAACTCCTTCCAAAACTTGGAAGTGAAATTTACATCCCCGTTTGACACAATTTTCTTTAGAACACCATGCAATCTGATCACATCTCTGATGAACACCTATGCCACATCACTAGCTTAATACGTGGTCATCACTAGGATGAAGTGTGAAACCTTTGTCAACCTGTCCACAAAAACCATGATAGAATCATGTTGTATCACTATCCTCATCAACCCTATAATAAAGTCTATGGAAATGACCTCCCATTTCCATTCTGGAATGACAATAGGTTGTAGTAGACCACCTGGATACCTACTCTCTTCCTTCACTTGTTAACAATCCAAACACTTAGCCACAAACTCTGCTACATCCCTCCTCAGATTCGGCCAATAATAGAATCTCTTCATTGTAGTTAACATCTTACTGATAGCCTGGGTGACCTGAGTATGGTTTTGCATGAAACTCCCTCAAGATCACCTTCTTGAGCTCACTACTTTCTCGCACATATATCTTGTCTCTAAACATTACTAATACATATTCCATGAGATGATAGTACACATCCTATACACCTACACCTGTACCTGTACCACTACCCGTACCTATACCTATACTTGTACATGTACCTGTACCTGTACTCTATTTCAATATGTGCCTAAGCTCCATATATTTGACATCTTGATGATCTGCCTACAAGATCGTATCCTGTAAATATGTCCCATAGGAGCTCATAGTTTCAATTTGATTTACATGTATTTGCGTGCTAAGAGCATATGCAACCCTCTTCTCTTTTCCTTTGATGTATTTTATCTCAAAATCAAACTCATTGATAGTAGCCAACCATCTAGCTTTCCTGGAATTTAGGTTCGACTCGAAAAACAAATACCTCAACCCACTATTATCTCTCATTAATACAAACCTCCTGCCAAGAAGATAGTGCCTTCACATATTCAATGCATGTATGATCGTTGCTAGCTCAACATCATGCGTTGGATAGTTCTTCTCGTGTTCATTCAGTTTCTGTGACTCATAGAATATAACTTTTCCATTCTGCATAAGGACTCCACCAAGCACTCTCTTGCAAGAATTTGTACATACGATAAACTCTTTTTCCAGATATGTGATCTTTAACACTACAAAATGTGTCAACAACTAATTAAGTTGTTCAAAACAGGCCTCAGACTCCTCTGTCCATTCAAACTTCTTACATTTCCTCTGCAATGATGTAATCAGATAAGAAGTTTGTGAGAATTTCCTGATGAACCTTCTCTAATAGCCTGCCAATCCCATGAAATATCTCACCTCATCTACATTTCTAGGAGCTTCCCACTCCATGATAGCTCTTACATTTTCTAGATCCATCATTATGCCCTCCTTGGAGACAACATGTCCCAAGTAATGTACCTCAGTATGAAAGAAACTACATTTGTTGGGCTTAGCATACAACTGATGCTCTCTCAATAATATCAACACTGCTGCCAAATGCTCGGCATGTTCTTCTCCATTCTTAGAATATACCAAGACGTAATCAATGAAAACAATCACAAACTTTTCCAGATAAGGATGCAACACACTATTCATCAAACACATAAATGTAGTTGGAGAATTAGTCAACCCAAATGGAACTACGACACTCATAATGGCCATACCTAGTCTTGAATGTAGTCTTGTAGATGTCATCTTATTTGATGCCTACTTGATGATATCTTGATCTCAAGTCAATCTTAGAGAACACAGGTGCTCCCTTCAGCTGATCAAACAAATAATCAATCCTCGGTAATGGGCACTTGTTCTTGATGGTCACTTTGCTCAAATTCCTGTAATCAATGCACAATCTGAGAGTTCCATCCTTCTTCTTCACGAACAATACTGGTGCACCCCATAACGATACACTTGGCCTAATGTATCCCTTATCAAGCATCTCTTTCAGTTGCAATTTTAACTCTACCAACTCAGGTGTGCTCATCATGTAAGGTGCCTTTTATGCTAGTGTTGCCCCTGGTACCAACTCAATAGAAATTATACTTCCCTGTGAGGTGGTGAATCTGAAATCTATGCAGGAAATACATAATGAAATTGTTGTAGAACTAGATACCTCCTCAAAACATCTACATCATCAATTTACTTACCTTTGTCACTAGAGATATGTACTACAAATATCACACACCCTTTCCTGTGACTGCACTTGGCCTACATAGCTTTCACCATCCTAACTGATGTGGCTTTCTTCTTTCCCTATAAGGCTCTTGGTTTCCCATTGTCATCCAAGCACTCAATGGCTTTGTCATAACAACCACCTGGGTCCTTTGAAGATATAACCAATCCATACCCCATAACATATTGTATGATCACAATGGAAATATGTTCAAGTGTGTTGTTTTAGGCATACCATTTAACTCAATTACAAAAGCTCTTACCCAACGGTGAACTATTTTCTTTGTATCTTTAGCCAATTGTACTAACCAAGATTCTACATGCATTTATTTTGTCAAACCACACTTATCCACCAGCTCAGGACTAATATAAATATAATTAGATCCAATATCAATCAAAATAGAAACAACTTGATCATAAATTTTGTCGTCCATCTCAATGATAGAAGCCTGATGGTCTACCTGCTTGTTGTCCACAACTGCATAAATCTGAGGAATGCTATTGCCAACATCCCCAACTGTTTGTGCCTCTTTTTCACTATAGATATGGGGTCTACCACCTTCATACTTTGAACACTCCCTCTTACGATGATCCTTGCCACATATCCAACATCGCAACAATGCTCTACCGTCACCTCTAGTCTTCTTCTCTCCAGGTCTCTTCCCAGTTGTGTTGAACTTCTTCTAAGGAACCACATTTTACTTCTCACCTGCACCTTATGGTCTTTCCCACTTTGGTGTACATATTCCTTTACCTTTCTCATTTCCCTTAAAAAAACACTTAGGCTCAATTTTGCATTTTGACTACTCATAACAATGCTTCAACTTTCATATGGCCTTTTCCAATGATCTAGGCTCATCGAACTCAATTTAGTCTTTTTGTTCTACTAGCATCCCACTAATGATTTTTTTAACCTTTCCTTCTCCTCCTTGAGGTAAGAAAAATATCTCAACAACTCCAAAAACCTTCTTGTATATTCATCATATGTCATGGAACCCATCTGCAACTCATAAAACTCTTTAGCTCTAGCATCATAGTGCCTTTCTGATAGATACTTCTTCTGGAATAGCCTCTCTAACTAACTCCAAGTCAGTTCCTCCTCATAAGTACCCTTGACATTCTTCACATCTTCTCACCAAATATCTGCTTTACGTTTTAGACTGAATGTGGCTATTCTGGATTTCATAGTTTTTGAATAATAATGTAATCTAAAGAATTTTCTCATGCCAAGAAACCATGCCTCTACAACATGTGCTTTATTCATCTCTCCATAAAAGTTAGGTGGCTTTTCTTTCTTAAACTCATCTGTAAAATACCCCTTGTCACTCCTCTTGTAAGGATGATAATGATGATGATCATAATGGCTATCAAACCAGAACTAGAGTAGTACATGTGTTTGTCACGTCTCCCATCCGGAGTGTCCAAAAATATACCATCTCTAATCATGTCATATCTACATGAACTATAACCTCCAAGAGACCTAATTCCATATGCACCATTAATTCCATCCTCATGTCCATAACTTATCTGAAGTGGCCCTTATCATTGCAAATCTAACAAACTCTAAAGGATTTTCACATTTACTTCTTCTTGTTTTTTTTGTACATGTATGATTCTGTCATTTTCCACCTTACAAATCCTTATCTCTTCCTTTAAAATTCTTAGTGCATCTACTAAATCTGATGAGTTTCCAACACCATGTTGCTCATCAGATTCATAAGGAGAATCTTTGTAGTCTACGATCTTGCTAGTCATATTCAATTTCTTCGTGCAAGGAATCTCATGTCAACTTAAACCAAATCACAATAAACCAACGTACCTTATCATAATTTGGGGAGGATATCTCATATGCAAGACCAACCAATAAGTGTAATACATGTATATACATAATCATAATAGCATATAGACTTGTAACACATGGTATACCAGCATGTAAACACCATTCTACCTAGAGGCCAATCATCAATGCATGACCATGTCAACTGCACACCATTACCTAGTGCATGACAACCTCAACCATATCATTACAAACTTCACCACATGTACCTACATGACATGTATAACCAGTGATATGCTCATTAAAAAACATGTACAACAACACCATTATCCCTTCCATGGCGACATCACTTCCACCATGACCAACACCATGTGGATGCAACAAGTACATAGACCATGAGCATGAGAAACACATGCATGCCTAACACGAATGCATGGCGACAACAAGCTTGAAAATATCAGACTTTTCCCAAGGAGAGGGCAACAACGCTCTGATACCACATGTAGCTTACACCTCCCAACACATATACCCAAGTAACCAGCCAACCTGGGTAAACATCAGTTGAGGGCAGTTAAGAGTAGGCTCAACCTCTTTGGTGACTTTAAGGAAGTGGAATCGACGCAGAAAAACATAACACAGACTCCATGCACCTGATACGGGACACCTAGAGGCTATCTCAATCATCAATTTGACTTTTCCCTGTGTCCCACTTACTTTTAATGAATAAAACCCCCAGATTCTCCCTTGATATGGGCAAGGGTTCATCTGGGAAGCTCTAGACGCACCCACATAATATGCATGTGTGTGTCCAAGGACTCAATTTCCCAAACCTATTCCTGCATCCACAGGATTTAAGGAACTTTTTAAGCCCAAAATCCCGAACATTGCCCAGAACTTCCTGTAGCTTTCAAAATCCATTAAACACATGAAGAAAATGCCAAATAACCAAATATTGGCTCAAAGACTAGGCCTGACCATCCCCAATTGGGACTGACATTATGTCAAAAACTTGGCATGAATGAAATATACAGGTCTAGGATACAAGACAGAGCATGAATGATATAAAACTCTTATGAGACACTACAAGAAGGATCGCCACCCTATTGCTTGAATAGACATGACATCAAATAGGTATTGCATCCATTATTTTATCAATTACAAGTAAATACATGAAATAAACATGACATGAACCCATCATTCAAATATGCTTATAACAAGAATAAAACCATGGAAATAACAGTAATATAAAAACCATTAAATCCACACATTAATAAGTACAAAATAAAGAGAAATTAGCTTCCAGTAAACATAGGAAATAACCGACCAAGTTCAGGACTTCAACATACCACCCAACCATAAACATGGTTGAGCCAAATCTCTCTTCATCTAATCACCCACGTGCGATATTCCAAGCATGAATATGGGATCTCATGGATAAACCAATTACAACACAACCAAGTGAATCTAGAGGTTAAACCACCTCTAGCCTCAACGTACTATGATCAGACCGAAACCAGTTCCCTTATCAAAAAAACTGAACCGAAATTGGAATGACATTTGGAATCCATCACTATCCTTGAGTAATTTTCTATCTCCCTGTCTCTTAGGCTTTACCACAATCCAATCCCAGATCACTAGGCCCTAAAACGAGACACCACCCTCAGGCTTCACCATGTATCCCGCCAAAACTGATCAATGGATTCCTAGGCCTTTGGGAATTTTACTTGAGACCACCTCCGCCCTGGATTAAGAAATCCATCTGGAAAAAGGAAAGGCAAGGCTGAAAACTGCTATCAAAACCCAGAAAAATCATGCCACTGACAGAAAGAGAACCAAATACCAACATGCATAAGCCATGCATGTCCAAACTAGCTAGGAAATCACACATGCAATATGTTACCTACAAGTATTCCTACTAAATTTGCTAGATCCGTCTCTTCCTTGCTTGATCTTTAATTTCATTTCCTTTTCCTTTTCCTTCCTTTGCTTACTTTCCTCTTTCTTGGTTCAATGTTGAAATGCTCCAAGAAAACTCTAAATGTCCAAGAGTATGAGAGAGAGAGAATAATGAGAGAGCTCCAAAACTGAACTGACAAAAGGTACCAACTGATCCTCAGAAACCTTTTTATCATTGAGATCATTTCTTCATTTTCCTCCTCACATGCAACTTGTGAACTTTTACCTTATTTTTCTCCTAATTTCCTTTATTTTCATAAATAAATGTTCCAAAAATATTTGTGTCTCTTTAATTCCTTTGTCATTTCCTTTTGTCAATTTCCCTTAGCCATAAACACATATCCAGTGATGCCCACTAGGATATCTTTGCCCAACATTCAGCTTGGAATAAGTGTCCCTTAACTGTGGTCTTATTTTTTCTTTATTAACTTTTATTAGATGAATCTTTTGCTCGAGTTTGTCACGGAATGCACTCAACAAAATTCTTTCATATCCAATATAAAATATATTCATCTATAGAAAATTTGTTAAAAGTTGGAATGTTTTTTTTTTTTTTAAATAATTTTAATGATAAATTTATGTTTGAACCATTTACATTATTTAATTTGGGTAATAATAATTTTTTTTTTTAAATTACTTTACAAAAAATAATGCTTGGAGTAACTTTGATATGAAATATGTATTTTAAAATAAAAATTATTTTTAAAAAATTATTAAACATAAATAATTTTAAAAAATTACTTATAATAATAGAATATTTAGAGCCTACGAGTCATATAATAGACAGAGATTGGGTGTACTCTTAAGTCACTCTGTGATGTGAAGGTCACCCATTCTAAGCTTAGTGAGAAAATATCTAAGCATGTTAAGGGTTGGTGTGGCCTAAGCCACGTACGATCCCCAAGTGATTTTTGACACAATAGATACCTAGGGTCGTAGTTTCTCAAGCCACAGGTCAAGTTTGATGTAATTTATGGAGAATTGAGACAACTTGAATATATATATATATGAAATTTTCGAGTTATATTTAAACAAACTAATATAAATGGAAATCTACTCTTTATTATAAATTTTCCTAAATAATTAGCAATTCAAAAGTCAAATATATTTAATAAAAATGAAAATTTATCCTTGGTTATTATAATTTTTACCTAAATAGTTAATAATTAACTCAAAAATATGTAATAAAATGAAAATTGAACACTTAGAAATCATTGGGTTATTATGAATTTTCCTAAGTAATAATAAAGTTGACGTTGTTAATGATTATCTTCAATGCCCATTAATAATTTTAATAATTAAATTTAAATAAATTCTACTATGAATAAATAAAGGAAAGAAAATAATTTTCTTAGTGATAAAATAAATTATCAAGGGGTTTTAGATAATGAACCTTTGACATATAGGGTGTATTTGTGGCAGAATAAACAATATTTCTTATTTTACTATATTAGAAAATATCTGTACATTATTTAACCCCCGACAAAAAAAATCCAATACACCTTTCCAATTTAAAAAACCCTTATTTTTACTAGATATTATAGGTATTCATTTTTCATTAACATTTTTTATATCTCTTTATTTTTTTTTAGCTCTATTTTTTATACGAACCAATATAAAAACCCTTTACCCCTATATATCTCCCAATATATTATGTCATTTTTTTCTTCATATATATATATGTCAACCTGATATAATATTTCTCCCCTTTAAAACTTCATAAAATATAGAGCACTTCTGGACATCCAACACAATTTCAATATAGAGAGAGTGCACTTTAAAATGCAGAAAGAAAAGAAAGTCATTTGAATTAAGTACAAGATGTATGTTGTTAATTGTGGGATTCATTGATTACATGTTTGGATGTCCATTAAATTTTGAGATGAAAAAGAAATTTACAGTTACATAAACTTGAGAGTTGGGCTCAACATGTGCAATTGGTCTCCTCGATGGTAGGCAGACGAGAACTCCACTGCATACTTTTGGAGATCAAGTATTCCCTGAATGCCCTCTTCACCTTCAGATCATCCAACCTCTCATACATCGAATCGCGGCCTTCACCAAGAAGATCGGAAGTCGAACCCCCGCTCCCTCGTTGTTGCGCTTCCTTCGATGCCTCTCTTTTGGCAGTGACGTAGAGCCTCGTCCCCAAGTCTTCCAAATTATCGGCCAACTCGATGGCCGAAACCGACAGGAGAAAATAGAGATCGCCCAGCAGAAGCTCCTCCTTGGGCTGCAGTGGTTAGCTGAAGGTGTGCAGATCACGCGAGTTATAGATGAAATGGAGGGGACAAATAATTATTTCCCCTGTCTAGGGAACCAAAAAAACAATTGCCAAACTGGATTCTCAAACTGGATAAATAGGTAGAACACTGTCGATAGCTCGATATTATGGAATTGAGAGAATGAAGCTCCAACGAAATGTTGCGGCACAATCCATATGTCTTCATGACAGATGCGATAGGACGCTCCGCGTAAGATATAATGCAACAGTGGAACATCGACTGGAACAGATGACGTATAACATCGACTGGAACAGATGACGTATGTCATTTGTTTCAATGGTTCCACGGTTGCATTATATCTTACACAGAGCATCCTATTGTCTCTCTCATAAAGACATATGGATTAGACATTCGTGGTTAAAACCTACTTCCTAATAGAAGGAATGTTGTTATGAATGTCAAACTTGACAAGCAGTAAGAGACCTTAAAACCTACTTCCTAAGAGAAGGAATGTTGTTATGAATGTCAAACTTGACAAGCAGTAAGAGACCAATAATGATTAAGTTAGTTTTGGGAGAACATTTATATCATATTACTAAGGGTGAGGTCTTGGACAACATATTTGATGTGAAGCTCAGAGACGACGATGGCCTCAAAATCAAGGTGATTTGCTTCAAAATTTAAACTTATTTTATACGGGCTTTACAGGTTTTACAAATTGAGAATCATTCCAAGCTTCAATGTATAAATACGCAAGGGGACAGCCCACTGAACTCAACCTCAGGAGATCGTGTAGGTGTAGGTGAAGTTCCCGAATTTTATATATTCAGCTTATTCAAATACCTACCCTTCTAAATTCACACTCAAGCCATGAAAAATTGTATTTATATTGATCACGTCGGCCTGCATAAACCATAAAAGGTTAAAGGTCTAACCAAATGCAACACACATTTTGTGTCATAGAGAATATTCCCATGAGAGGGATGCTAATTATACAAGTCGCATAGTCGTATTTTGGTTCAAATCGTAATTTTGGTTCAAGTCGTAATTTTGGCAATAGGTTTGGTAGAGGCTTTTGCAGAATTTTGTTGTATTTTGGGTTTTTTTTAGGCATGATTATGCCACTTAGTGACTTGAAGATACATTGCATAGTCATATTTTTTCCAAGTTTCATTTATGGTCATCTTTCTAGGACTCGAAACTGCGATTTTGTGCTCTTGAGAATAGTCCCATGAGAGGGATGTGACTTATACAAGTAGCATAGTAGCATTTTCGTTCAAGTCGCAATTCTCATTATTTTGTCAGGGGTAACGAATTGTGATTATGTGACTTGCATTTGAAGAAGCAACCCAATCTCAAAACAGAATCTAGAATCACAATTGTTCGTGCTTCCAGGCTGACTATGACCCCAAACAACTAACCATCCCTAACAATTGTCATGCATTAATAGGCACCTTTCAAATGAAAACAACATTAACAATTGTGTATCCAAATGGGAAAGATCTTGCAAAATGGGAACTCTCTGCACATTTTCATGTGCATTGATCTCTCACTTCCCATATCATAACATTTCCACAAAGGGTTATGTTAATGCATGCAGTTGGTGTGTGTGACTCGCGCCTTGTGCCTTTGGAAGTGCATCCGAATGGCATAATTCGTAACAGGATGGATATTGGTCATTGGCAAGGTTCATAGATAAAAAATAACAGTCTTTTGTGGCACTACACTATGTAGATAAGTGTGTTAAGAGGTCTTTTGCAACTATTGCATAATAAACAGATGCGAAGTTTATTTGGGATTGGTTTTTGGTTCTGCTCTTTGGTGTTGAAGTTCACTGTTATGGTTTGGGTTTGGGTTTGGGTTGGAGAGAGACATGGTTTGAAGCTGAGTGGTGGAGGAATTAAGAGTTCGACACTGCAGCAGTGAAGGCGTTGGAGCTTAGTGCATGCAAACATGATAATAGTACAAGAAATTTCAGAACCCGGGGAACAAATGATTTAGGAAAAGTGAAAATTGCCTCATCAACCAAAGCTGGGAAGTGGGTTTGGTTCAATGCCAAACAATATCAGGGTATTTTAAAATAGAGACTAGTCCGTCTAAAGTGGGAGCAGCCAAGGAAAAAACAAACTCAAAGGAAAAGTACTTGGGGCCTTCACAATAATAAATATTCAAACAAGTCCCCTTTGCAAGAATATGGAAATAGGCTTAGAGGAAAATGAAAAGTAATTGAGGATTCTGCCTTGTACAGTCCCACATCCACACCTCTCACTTAGTCATCTCATCTCTATGTGACAGAATTGTTAAGATAAAAAAAAAAGGTTGGAGGTTCTAGAAGCTAAAGAGCGGGACAGGGAGCATACAATTCATGTAATAACAATTGAGAACCAGGCTTTAGCAGAAAGCAATAAAGTTTTGAAGGAGCAAGTGGCATTGCTACAAGAAGCTCTCCTCATAGGGAATACATAATGGCAACGGATGAAGGCAGATGTGAAAAACATGAAGAAATTTGTAGTGGAGAGTACAGGGGTGGTTAATGCAAAACCATCCCAGGATAAAGGGAAAATGGTTTCCCAAATAGACAACCATGAACAGAAAACAAAATAATAAAGGAAATAAAATTCCACAAAAGTTTCCAAAACTTGGGTTGAAGTTATTAGCAATTCTACTAGTAAAGAAGGAGAAGAAAAATTTTGGGTCAGAAACATGCAAGATAGAGAAAGCAAGGAAAGAAAAGATAGAGCAGCAAACAAAATTATTAAAGGAGTGAAATACTATGGGAAAAATGAATCTACTTTTGACTTTGCAAGGGACTTCTTGAAAGACAAGTTGCTATGGAAAGAAAAAATATGCCAAGCATGGAGGGTAGGAAAATTTAACGGTGAGAGAGCCAGGCCCATAAGAGTCATCATTCCTAGTTTGTGTGATAAAGATACCATTCTAAGGAGGAAATAACTCTTGAGGGGTTCTCGTTTTTTTCTAGAAGAATATTTAACTATGTAAGAAAACAAGAGGAAATGAGGAAGAAATTTCAAAGGTTAGGGTAGCAAGAGATGAGGGAAAAATAGCATGGATTTATAACGGTAAATCTCCAATAGTATGATTTGGACCTCCAAAAATAGGGCAGCAAGATGATAATAAAGAAAAGACAAAAAACTCTTTAACATGAAATCAGGAAGCAAGGCCATTATGGGAAAGTAGGGACAAAGACTCAAATGTAAGTCTTTCATGTCAAAACAAATAGAAATCAAATCATACCCAGATTTCCTTAAGTTTAGTTTTTTGGAACCGCAGAGGTTATCCATGGAGACGAGGACTTGAGTTAGGTCTTGTTGCAGAAGATAGAGACATAATTTGTCTCATAGAAACACATGAGCATGAAGGGTGAAATACACCTTTGTTTGAAGGGTACTAGAAGATGGCAGTGTGGAACAAGGTATTAGGGAATGGAAAATGCTAATTTCATGGTTTCGAGGAGAGAAGAACTAATCTTCCTTGGGAAAAGTAACCCCAACAATGCTGGAAGGAGCTCCAACCGAGAAATATGCAAACTGAAAACAATATTACAGCTTCTAAATAGTTTTACTATTCAAGACAACTTTATGAGCATGATCCGAAGGTTAACCCTTCTCCCTTGGTCAACACTGATACAAAACTATTCACGGTGCAAGAGGTAGAGATGGGTACCAAGAAGTTGGGTGTTGGAAAATAAAAATACTTAGTTGAACTCCAAGCAGAGTACCTAAAGTAGGGCTTAAAAATTATTGAACCCCACATTACAAAATTTTCAACAACATCATACAACAAGGGTTCCCTACTAATTAGACAACTAGTTTGGCAATACCTCTTTTCAAGAGTGGTGACATCAATAATCCCTCCAACTATAAGACCATAACAATAAACCACTTGTTTGAAAATTTATTTGGAAGCATGTTAGAAAATAAAATCAGACAATGGGTATAAGAAACAGATAAACATGCTAAAGGAAAAGCAGGTTTTAGCCCTAAACATTCCACAGTTGATCATGGTATAATTTTAAGGCATATCATTGAGAAATTTTGGGAGAAAAAGAAAGAAGTCTTTTGTTTCTTTGTTGATTTCATAAAAGCCTTTGACACGGTTCCTAGGGATAAGCTTTGGCACAGAATGGAGGAACTTGGCGTTCCCATGCATCTAAGAGCAGCTTTGCATAGGTTGTACGAAGAGGTGAAATTCAAAATTAGAACTTCAACAGGTATTTATGAAAGTTTTAGATGCGATAGCGGGTTCAAACAAGGTTTCCCATTGTCTCCTACCCTCTTTGGTTTATATATCGACAAACTTAAATAGTGGCTAAATTCGCAAGGGGGCGACGATATGCATTTGGGAAAGTTTGTTATAAGGCTTATTTTGTACACATATGACCTTATTCTAATTGCTAAAGTTGCTCTTGGTTTGCAAGAGAACTTACTCTCCCTTGATAATTTTTGTATAAATGTGGGGATGCAAGTCAATATCAGCAAAACTAAAGTAGTATTTTTCTCTAACAAAAGAAAACATAACCAGAATAAGTTATACTTTGAAGGAAACATTATGGAAGAAGTTGTGGATTACAAATACCTCGTAATTGACTTGAACAAAAATCAATGTTGGGATGGATGTAGAAAGAAAATAACTTTGGGAGGTTGGAAAGAATTATATGCTTTTCAGAATAGGTGTGGAGAGGAAAATTTATTGGATTGGAAAACCACTCTAACTCTTTTTCAGCTTTTAGTGATTCCAGTGATTCTCTACAGCTGTGAACTGTGGCCAATAGTACATCCTACATGTAGTGCAAACAAGTTGAAAAAATTTAGAAGCGTTTGATTACAAACAAATTCAAAATTAAAAGTGAATTTCCTTATGCTATATTGTTAAGTGAAACAGGGGTTGCTCCTATTAAAGCAATATTTATGATACAGGTCGTAAGTTATTTTAAAAAAAAATTGAGCAAATGGAAGAGAGAAGATGGCTGAAGGTTGTGTTTAATGACATATTGTGCACAAGAAAGAAAACTTGGATGCGGAAAAAGAACAAATGGTTTAGTAAATGGGGTCTTTTCTTGAGCATGTGTCCCACAAATAGTAAAAAGATAAAAGTTCTTTTTATGGATATGTTTCACAAGTGTACTTGGGAGAAGGAGTTAGGGAGAAAGAAAAAGTAGTATATTGAAGAGTTTCATCCCTCTCATAATCATGAGGGGCCAATATTTTTTGGAAAGCCAAAATTCTTATCACTCAATTAAGGACTAATTCACATTAAGTCTTTTGTGAAATAGGGTTTTGGAAAAGGCCAAAAGAAGTGTGGGAGGAAAGGGTATGTATTTTTTTCTCTTCCGGAAAAGTGGAAACAGGAAAGCATATCATTTTAGAATGTGAGGCCTTCAAAGACAACAAGGAAATTTATGCAGATATTTTGGCAGCTAGCTCTTGGGATATTATATTCAACAAGGGCTTTGTCAAGAAGCTAAGAGAGTTTATTGTGAAACTTCATAGCGAAATGCAAGAATACAAGAGCAAGATAGAGAAGCAATATGTCACATAGGCTATATTTAGCCTCATGGACGTTAAAATAACTTCTTCTTCTTCTTCATTATTCTTTTGTTTAATTATTCTTCATTTGTATTTGATATATATATATATATATATATATATATTATAAAATATAAAAGTTAAATATATAAAATAAATATGGATAAATAAAAAAACATATATATTTAAATTTATAAATTTTCACATTATTTATTATGTGCTATTTATTGTGTTTGAATATATATATATATATGTGTGTGTGTGTGTGCGTGTGTATTTTTTATTTATACCATAAAAAATTATAATACAAGTATCAAATTTGAGAGTGGGATTTCTACAATTATTTATATTGTCTAAATCTCTGTGAATAAATTTTGTTAGTGTTTATTTCTCAACGATTCACACAAAAAATGTGATATTTCAAAACAATGTAAAAGATAAATATACAAAATAAATATATATGTAAATTACTAAAATATTTTAGTCTTCAAATTTCATTGTCATTTATTATTGAATATATATGTGTATGTTAATTTTTTATTCATAACATTTACTTTTAAATTATATAAAATTATATATTGTTAAATAATTATAGTAGAAGTGTAATAGTTCAATAAAATATAAAACTTAAATAAATATAAGTAAATTAAAAATAGTAATTTAATATTTAAAATTAGTTTTCATATATATATATATATATATAGTAGAAGTGTAATATTTCAATCAAATATAAAAGTTATAGGTATAAAAAAACATATGTATATTAAAAATATATTTTAATTTTTCAATTTTGTTGTTATTTATCATTTTTGAAGGAATACTTTATTTATATTATACATACTTAAATTATATAGATTTATATATTTATGATGATGATGATGATGACGATGATGATGATGAGTATGGTTACAGTTAGTTAAAACCAATGTGATTAGATTTTAAGAAAGGAGAAAGAATCTAAGTTTGATTCTTCAAAATCTTAATAAGTCCTCTAAGATAGCTATAAGTAGGTTGGATTAATAGGTCAAGAAGACTGGAAGTGTGGCACATGTTAGGGAATTGGGAGCAAATGTAGTAAGAGTAGGGCACTCTAAAAGGAAGTTCTTATCATCTTATACTTGGAAATAGACCACCTCCCCGTCTCACTCCAAAGCTTTTGAGAATTAAAAATTAATTAAATAAATAAATATTTAGATTAAAAAATATTTTAATCTTTAAATTTTGTCTTATTTTTTTACTTATACTTTGCACACTTAAATTTAATTGGTATATTTATTAATAGTTATAGTAGAAGTGTAACTTTCCAATAAAATATATAAATTATATATATATATATATATATATATATATATATATATATATATATATATATATAATATATATATAGATATAGATATAGATATAGACATGTGTATATAGATATAGATATAGATATAGATATAGATATAGATATAGATATAGATATAGATATAGATATAGATATAGATATAGATATAGATATAGATATAGATATAGATATAGATATAGTTAGTTAGTTAGTTAGTTAGTTGGTACATATATTATCTTTTTTTAAATTATATAAATTTCTAAATATATATATGGTTATAAAATTATAATAAAATATAATATTCCAATAATAATAAATATATATAAATATATATATATATATATATATATATATATATATAAGTTACAACCATTCATAGCAATATATATAAAAGAGTTCGAACTATTTTAATTTTTAAATTTTTTGGTCTGTGGGGTCTTGGTTAAACCGTGATTAGGTGGGTTGTTATACCATTCATCACAAGTTCAATTCCCTTCCTAGATCGGGGTGTGAATAAATTTGGATATATGTTTTGAGTCATTCAAATTTTTGTTTTTTTTAAATATGTAATATTAAAAATAAAAATTATTTAATTTTTTTAAAACTAGCTAAAATATGTATTACTAAATTTTATAAGAAGAGTTTGTAATTTTGATTGATAAACTTGTACAAATAGCTTTTTAAGTATGAATTTTTGGAGTTTTTGACGTTTTTTTTTAGTTTTTAATTTGCATGAGTAGTCTTTAACTGTGACTTCGTAGAAATTTGATAGAAATTGTCACTACTCAAGAGTTCAAATTTAAATTAGGAGACAAAAATTCTATTGTACTAATCTACGGAGTAAAAATCACAATTTAGAACAATATTCATAGACATGTAACAAGAAAAACCACAAGTATATAGTGATTTCTAGGGGAAGCCAACTGGGAAAAACCCCTCAAGCCTCTTTGCATTAATAAGTTGAATAGATAAATTATTACAATTGATTTCTCCAGCTATGAGCACAACCTGCAAAAGCAACACTATTCTCTCTCATGAATGAGAGCCTCGAGCCAACACTTAGCAGATTTTTGGCTCCTCCAGACTCATATTTCCTTGCGAAATCCTAGGAAAAATTGAGCTCTTAAACAATAGGGAAGTCCTTATTTCCTTGAACAATTCCAAAAGGATTGATCTCTTGATTGTGTGCAACAATTGTACACTCAACTAGTATACAACTCATGTTACACTAGTCTTTAACTCCTCCACCTCAATTGAGCAATTCAAATTCCATATATGCATGAGCTATTTTGGGCTGATTGATCAGTTAACTGGCATATCTCCGAGTTAGACTATTGTCCTACTACACAATCGACTTTCAACGGACTCTATCAATTGTTAGAGGTCAATTAACTAAGTACAACTGAAAATAATTGAACTAGGTTGCTATAATTTAACAATCAACACATGCATGAATGAAATCTAAGCCCCTAACTTGAATTTACTAAGCTAACTGAGTGACAAGAGCCATGTCACACTAGTTAACTATCTCCAACTCATCCTGCTGATGTGGAAAATCGATTTATTCAATTTGACTAAGGCTAAAGTCAAATTGAGTCTTTCTTGCTAAAATTTCTAACACTCCCTCTTAGAAAGAAAGGGATTTTTCACTGCCCGTATCCTAAACATCTGGAATTAAAATTTACCTCTTGATAATTCCTTTTTCAATATCTCAGCATCTTTCTCCTCAGTAGAAATGTACTATAGAAACATAATTCTCCTCTGCATATAGTCTCGTAAATGATGATATCAGATATCAATGTGCTTAAACCTGTCATGAAATATCATATTCTCAAAGACCTTAATGCAACTTTTATTATCATAATATATGAGTTTCAGATCCATATCCTAACTGAAAATACCCACAAGTATTTTCCTCATCCATATGGCCTCACCTACTTCTTGACTTGCAACCATGTAGCTAGTCTCTGCTAAGATGAGTTCCATAGACCTTTCCTTCTTGTTGTAATAGGAAATAGCTACAAATGCAACACTAAAGATAGCACCTAAAGTAATTTTCCTGTTTGATGGACTCCCTGCCCAATCTGCATCGATGAAGCCTTGGATCTTCACTCCCTCTATCCTCATGTACCATAATCCATACTCGGTAATCCCTCTGAGGCACTGCTACACATGCTTTGTTGCTTTCCAATACATCTTGGTAGGCCTCACCATAGTTTGACTAAGCTGTTTTACTACATACCACATGTCAGGTCTTGTGTTCACAACATACATCAAAGACCCCACAAGCTTCCTGTAAATGGTAGCATCAACCTCTTCACTTGAAGTGACATTCTTCTTCCTCCAGTTTGTAGCTAAAGGTGTGTCCATAGGCTTAAAATTCTCCATGTGAAATTTCTGAAGTATTTCAAATGCATACCTCCTGTGAAACATGAATAATTCACCATCACCTTTCCATTCTTCCAGCTTGAGTAAGTAATCCATTAAGCCCATGTATTCCATCTCAAATTCCCTTACAAGATCCCCTTTACAACAGTGGATCAACAACTCATCACCTGTCAATATTAAGTCATCAGCATACAAAACAAGAATAAGAAACTTACCATATACCACAATGTGATAGAGGTTCACATCTGCTTCACTTTTAGCGAATCCCAATCCACTTAGATAACTATCGATCCAAGTGTACCATGCTCAGGCCACCTACTTGAGACCATACAATGCTCTCCTAAGTCTGCACACATGTGACTCTCGATCATATGTCTCAATTAATTTTAGATGCTCTATGTAAATTTCTTCCTCAAAAATACCATTGAGAAAGGTGGTCTTCACATCTATCTGGTGGATCTTCCACCCCATCTACGTAGCTAGTGCAAGAATTTATCTGATGGAGGAATACCTTTCCACAAGGGAAAATGTTCCCTCATAGTCAACTCCCTCTACCTAAGAAAATCCTTTGGCCACAAATATTTCTTTGTACTTCTCGATTCTCCCATCAGTTACATGCTTGACTTCTTAGATCCATCTAGAACCAACTAACAATTTTTCTTTTGGTCTCGACACCACTTCCCATACACTGTTCTTCATGATCGATTCATATTCTTCAACCATGCCATCAACCCAAAAAGGTTGAGAAATTTCTTTCTCAAATGAAGAATTCTTTGTCTCAATGAGATATGTCATGAGAGCCTTGTAACCATTGTACCTCTCAAGTGACCTCCTACATCTACATTGTGATTTAGGGGCTCCCACATTCTCACTAGAATCCTACAAAAATCTATGAGCTTTTCTAGTTTTCTTTCTCCCTTATCAAGATGCTTTTGGTTGAGTGGGTCTTTCCACTCAACCTCCTCTCTCCTCCTCCACTTTTTGTTGCTCCACAACTTTCTAAAGCTCATCCTGAGGCTCCTCCTTTAGAGCTAGCAGCTCTTGATCTGGTGGGATTTTCAACTCTCATTCCGGAGAGCATCTCATAGAATTATCCTCATCAAAATTGACATCTCTCCTCACAATTGTCATCGTCATTGAAGGTAAATACACCTGGTAATTGTGTGGAGTTTACTTGTATCCTAAAAAAAATCCCAACTCTGCTCTAGGCTGAAGTTTCCTTCTCAAATCCTTGTAGAAGTGACAATAAAATGAAGCTCCGAAAATTTTGAAATGAGACACATCAGGTTCTCTCTTAGATAAATATTCATGTCTTGTCATAGAAATTATTATATGAGGACTATGGTTCTGCAAGTAGACTATTGTGTTACATGCTTCTTCCTATAGATGCAATGGAAGCCATTGATCATGTAGCATAGCTCTTGTAGCTGCAACTATGTTTTGTTTCTTCCTCTTAGCTGCCCCATTTTGATGTGGGTTATGGGGTGTTATCAGTTCTCTTCGAATATATTCTTTGGAATAGAAATGCTTGAAGGAATTAAAAAAAAATCACCTCCATTTTCACTTGTGAGAGCCTTCACCTTCTTGCCATACTCCTTCTCAACTAATTCCTTAAATTCTACAAATTTGGAAAACACTTCATCCTTTTCTGCATGAAGAAAATACAACAATTTCTAGAGAAATCATGAGAGTGCACTCAATCCAATATTGCATCCTCCTTTCTCTCTCATCCATGGAAGGTGGATTTTAAATATTTCCCCAATGTGCAATCCTTGTAGACATGATGCTAGTCAAGGGAGCCTTTAGGGATATCAATGGACATTTTTTTCATGAGTTTGAAGGCACCATGGTGTAGATGACCCAATATTGTGTTCCAAAATTTTCCAACATCTCTACTCTACACTTTTTCTTACTTTATTTTTAATGCAATAGAATATCCCACCTTAGGTTTGTCTATATTCTTCACTCAAACTATAATATGCTTCAATTTCCCAGTAGCTATGTTTCTCAAAAATTATTTCCCCTTATTGAAAATAATAGCATAGCCTCTATCCTCCAATATTGCTACAGATATCATGATCTTCTTCATCCCAGGTACAAACATAACATCTTTGAGGTTAAGAGGGGAGGATTTCTCCCTCTCAAAGGTACATCCCATCATCCCCCAATTATATATGCATCTAGATATCCTTCTCCTCTAGGATACTAAAAAATTCCTTACACCTTGTCATATGGAGAGGCATCGGAATCAAGGTACAAACACTCCCCATAATAGTGTTGGCCATGCATTCCATTAGGGTGAATTCTAATTCGAATTTTGAATCGATTGCCTCACCTCTTTCTCCTACTGAAGGCTTCCTCTTACACTTACTGTGTACACATTTTGTTGTATAGTGCCTGTATTCATGGCAGTGGAAAAATTTTATCTTGCTCAAATTTTTCTTCTTGCCATTACATTGGCTAGATTCAGGTTTGGTTTGGGTCTTCTTTCATTTTCGCTTCTTCCCCTTCCCAACCAAGGAAAAATTATTTTCATCCTCTCCTCTTGATGCTGTTCCATCTCTTCTATTTCTTTTGATCTTTTCTTCAACCAAATCATACCAAAACCTTTCCCAATTTGGTAATTTTCCCCTTCCATTCACAGAGTCTTGGTAACTATGCCTGTATTTTTGAAGGCCTAGAAGACTTAGGCTCGCCAGATCATCTTCAGCAATATTCACCCAAACCCCTTCAAACTCATCTCGAACTTGCGTAAACCTGAAGAGACATTGTGGAATAGTACACATTGATTTATAGGGGAAATCAACTGGGAAAAACCCCTCAAGCCTCTTTTCATTAATTATTTTAATAGGGAAACTACTACAATTTATTGCTCCATATCTAAGCACAAACTATAAAAGAAACGTTGTTCTCTCTGCTGAATAAGATCCTCTAGCCAACACTTATCCAATTTATGACCCCTATAGTCTCTTATTTCCTCACACAATCCTAATAAAATTCAATATCCTAAATAATAGGTAAGTGCTTATTTCCTTGTGCAATTCCCCAAGAATTGATCTTCTGACTGCATGCAAAAACTATACACTTAACTAGTATACAACTCATGTTATGCTATCCTTTGTCTCCTCCACCTCAATTGAGAAATTCAAATTATATGCATGTGTGAGCTATTTTGGGTTGATTGATCAGTTAAATGCAAGATCTTTAAGTTAGATTATTGTCCTACTACAAAACTGACCTTCAACTGACTCTATCAATAGTTAGAGGTCAGTTAACTGAGTACAACTGAAAATAACTGAACTAGATTGTTATAATTTAGAAATCAACACATGCATGACTAAACTCCAAGCCCCTAACTTGAATTTATTCATCTAATTGAGTGACAAGAGCCACGTCACACTAGTTAATTGCCTCCAAGTTGTCCTGCTAATGTGGAAATCCGATTTACTTAATTTCGCTAAGGTTAAAGTCACATTGAGCCTTTCTTGCTACACTTTCTAATGGAATTAAAGACTACTCCTATATTTTTATCAAAATATTAAGAACATATGGTATAAATATTAAAATTCATTTTAAATTTTTAAATTTAACATCTTTTCAAATTTTAGGTTTTATGGCCAACTCCACATATGATCTATTAAATTAGATTTTCTTGTCAATTTGATATGTGATCTGTTATTTCTAATTATAATTTTTAACAAAATTACAAAAATTTCAAATATTTAATATATTATGGATAATTTTATTATTTGAAATTATAATTTGAAAAAAAAATATTATTTTTAATTTTATGAAATTGAAAAATAATAAAGTGAATTTTCAATATAGTTTATTAATTTAAATTTCATTAAAAACATACAATTCATCACGAATATATTTGTTAATATCTCTTGAAAAAATTATTATTAAGTGTAAATTCATGTAAATAGTGTGGAAAATGTAAAACAATGACTTGTCGAGGAGAGGACATGGTTTCAAAGATTAAGTGGAGAAGTTGCTAGGGGAAGTGCCTGGGGAAATGACCAAGCTTAGAGGTGTGTTTAAGAAGTCACATATCTGCCTACAAAACTTCAAGACAAGCTGATACAATAATGTGAAAGTTTCATGGGCACCTATGCACAAGTATGAGGGGTTTTCTAGGTCTCTTGGAACGTGTTGACATGGTAAACACATAAAGGGAAGAGCAGGAGAGATAAAAAAGAATATAGAGGAACAAGGGGGTCACACACAGAGACAACAAAAAATATACAGATGGACAAAGGAATATGGAGAATGAAACAAGGGAAGGATGAGGATAAATCGTCTTGTTTAGGAGAGGGTTTGATAAATTGGATCAAATAATGCACAAACGAAGGTGATGGTTTAAGGAATGTTGGAATGTGTGACTAAGAAATAGAGAGGAACAATGAGTTTTTGTTGAGGAGAAGGAGCCGCAGGTGCTGCAAAATTCCTACTGGGGTTGCAGGTGGAATCACTGTAGGATCGTTGCATTCTTGTGTGTTTCATTAACTAGTTGGAGCATATTCCCTCAAAAAATCACTACTCAAGTTCTGAATCTAGCTCGAGGGTGGTTTTCTGCAAGAAATATTGTAATTCAGATTAAACTATGGTTGGGAGGAGAGTTAAAGTCCCTCCTCTAAATAAGAGAAGTGTTCATTACTTTGTAAATACTTGTGCCATGGATGAACAATGATTATTTCCAATAATATTAAATAATAACATATGGTTCTTCATATATCCAGTTTAACTGGTCATCTAAAGTAATTGTGGTGATTATGGGTTGTCTGAGCTAGGTGTATTTAACCTTGTTGACTTAGTGTGGGAGAGTTTTTGTGTTTATGCCTAGTGGTATAATAGTAACCAAGAAATATTTGTTACCTGATACTCATTTGGTTATCTCCTATTAATATGAGTTTTATTTGGCATCTAACTTTCATGAGAAAGGTGTTTATAGATTGTTTAACTATCCTAATATCTTATGTACTAGTTGGTTTTACATCTTGAAGGTCGGGGAAACTCATTATTGTGACCAAGTTTTAATGTGATCCCTTTAGTAGTGAAGTTCATATGTTGTGTGTGTTTTTGAGTTGCACTAGTGTTTTTTATCAAAATGGTGTGTTATTGTATGTTTGTAATGATAATTTATGCATGGATGGACCAACAACAACTGGTATGGTTTTTATCGAGGTTGCAGGGTGTTGATTTCCATATATTGGCTATAATAATGCCTAATTAAAAATGTAGGTTTATGTATTTATAAAAGTTTTTACTCATTTATAGATAACTTTCATATCTATGGTGAACATGAGTTGTTGGGGTAATAGATTCAAACATTATAGTTTTTTTTCATCATTGTGCATGGTTTCCTTATTTTCATCAATACTGTTAATTTTCTACAACTAGTGGGTTGGGTCTTTGTGTGTATTCTCCCATTATTAGATTGTATGAATGTTTAAATGGCTCGTGAAAGTCTGAGAATATATTTGATTAATGTGGAAATATTATATTAGTTTCCTTTGGGATTGATTGAATGCAAATCCCGTGATAAGGAAGTCATGGAGTCATGGCCTCTGTGTAAGAGAGTCATTGAAATTCATAGATGCTACAACTCAGGAGAAATAAACACATATATTTTCTAAGTTCTAATGGGTGTTAAATAGAAGATATTTCACTTCAATTAATAGATATAATCCTGTCACACCCTAGTCACTAAGTGGGTGTTCCTTCCCAAGGCAGTCTCGGTAGATGGGAGCTACGTGACAGAGAGTCTATGTATCAAGGGTCGGAGAATTTTCATGTTTCAATCTAGGGCCTTGGTGGGGTGTTAAGCACTTTGAGTGACATGGATAATGAAGACCACGATATGGATGGATATCTATCATATAACTATTATATATTATAATAACACGACCTGATAGGAAGGTATCCTTACCTTGTTCCAGTGAGAGGTGGGGTGCAATGACGTGGGAGTGTCGTAGGAAGCATCCATGGCACTAAACCACTAATAAATTTCATAACAGTGAAGTGTTGACTTACATGAGGGTTCAGGCTTATGTGGGACCCAAGATAATGTCAATGTGGCAGGACGATGTGGACAGAATGATGACATGGAAATTGGACAACGTGACACATGAAAATCAAAGATGGCCTTGTGGCCTATAACTGAGTGACACATGGTGCCTTTAAAAATGGCCACATGGAAGGATGATGTAGGCATGACATCATCACAAGGTTATGTTAGTGTGATGTCATCACAGATCTCCAACCCCAGGAGGTTCAAATGTGTCACGTAGGGGATGAGTCACAGTTGACAGAGTTGGGGGATGAGAAATCTCCCCTAACACTTGACTGGAAAATTGTCTTTACAGTTCTCATACCTCGAGAGGTTTGATGTGTGCGTAAATAGCATAGGATACAATTGATGAAGCCAGGGGATGGAAAATATTCCTAGAAACATATGGGGAAGTGTCTATCATCCCATGGGAGAGTTTCCTTGCAGTGAAAATTTTTTACGTGGAGTTCGAGGAAACAAGAGACAACTCGATAATTAACATTAATATTTCCTATCATGCCTTGGGAATTTGAAATGGATGAAAGTTCATAACAACCTAGGATATGGGGGATACAATAAAATAAATACTTGCAGCATGTAACATGGAATTCACACCCTGGTGGATTTTTGGGGTAATGCCAAAGGACTGATGTGAAGGTGCAAAGGGTGTGGTGGTGTGGTGATGTGGCAGAAGCCATGGTGGAATTTTCAGGTGACATAGTAGCACCATATATGCCAATGGGAGGATTAGTGTGCCATTTTTTGATTTTATGGTAGGGTATTATTGGCCAAACTTTAAATGGCCACAATGTTTAATCTAGGTGTCAGATTTTGGTAAAGTTTATATTGCTGGAAATATCTTGATTATTTGAACGTGACAGTGTAGTCCAAAATTGATTTTGCTAAATTTGGAGAGGGAGAAATTTTATAACCCCATTTCCATAATGAGACCATAGAGGTCAGGATGGGATAAAGTAACACCTCCCATTCACTTTGGAAGGTTCAAGGCCATGAGAGGTATTATTTCTTGCACTAGATGCATTGATTTCAATGTAGATGATTTCTAATCCTATTTGATTGTTTGCACTAAATGCATCGATTTCACTCTAGAAATTAGTTTCTAATCTTACTTGATTGCTTGCATTAAATGCATTTATTTCAATGTAGATGTTGATTTATGATATGATGCAATTGGATATATGATGGTACATTAATTTTAAAGCGGTTGGATTAAAAATATGCATTGATTTTAGTGTAAGCACAAAACATTATTGACAATGTACATTGATTTTTGTGTTATCGTAATTTAACCTATTAATATTGGAGAGAAAGAGAGACAAGGTATCATGTTTACTAAAATAGCTCGAGCTAAATATTTAAATTATTTACGATTTAAATTTTATTTTTCATATAATCGATATGAAAAGATGACAAAACTAACAAGGGTGACAATAAAAATAGTAGAAGAGAATAGTTTGAGATTGATCACAATGAAGACTATTTGTAACACAAGTACATTCTTATTATTCACATTTTCCATCTTTCAACACTATTTTTGTCACTTTGCATTCAAAAAATTTATTTCATCATTTTTCATCATTAAATTTATTAAAAATATTTATCATCTCAAAAAATTGAGGTAACTAAGAAAATTTAAAATTAAAATGACCAAGTTAATCTCAGAAATATTTAACATATTTAAGATGATTATATTAATATTTGATATATTTACATATTATTGATAAAATTAATCATATCTTCAATATATTTTCCTTGGCAGCACACGACTGAAACCAGCCTAGATCCATCTTAACTCTGGAACTATCAAGCGCTGAGAGGGATCAATTCTCGCGAGGTGAAAACCTTTCCTAAATTTTTACACTCAAAAAAGAGGTTTCCACCTCGAGAAATTTGATCCCTCTCGATGCTTGATAGATCCAGAGTTAAGATGGATCTAGGCTGGTTTACGTGGAGTTTGGGGAAATAGGAGACAACTCCATAATTAACATAGTATTTCCTATCATGCCCTAGGAATTTGAAATGGATGAAACCTCATAACAACCTAGGATATGGGGGCTACAATAAAATAAATACTTGCAGCATGTAACATGGAATTCACACCCTGGAGGATTTTTGGGGTAATGCCAATGGACTAATGTGAAGGTGCAGAGGGTGTGGTGGTGTGGTGATGTGGCAGAAGCCATGGTGGAATTTGTAGGTGACATAGTAGCACCATATATGCCAATGGGAGGATCCATGTGCCATTTTTTGATTTTATGGTAGGGTATTATTGGCCAAACTTTAAATGGACAAAACTTTTAATATGGGTGTCAGATTTTGGTAAATTTTATATCACTAGAAATATCTTCATAGGTTGAACGTGACAATGTAGTCCAAAATTGATTTTTCTAATTTTGGAGAGGGAGAAATTTTATAACCCCATTTCCATAATGAGACCATAGAGGTCACGATAGGATAAAGTAGCACCTCCCATTCACTTTGGAAGGTTCAAGGTGGTGGGAGGTATTATTGCAAATAGTGAACATATTTTACATTTTGAATTTGAACATTCTTCAATTTTTGGATTTTATAACCATTTTATATACACATTTTTATTATCTTAGTTTTTTTTTCTAATTGTGTTGTAAATTTTGTTATTATTTAAATTTTTAAAAATATAATACTTATTTTTAGTCCCTTCCTCATAAGGGACTATAGGATTGGTCTTGCGGTCGAATTGCAATGACTCTACATTATTTTGTTGGTTGTTTTGAAATTTTAGCCAAAGTTTCATGAAATGCTGAATTTTCCTATTTTCCATAAATACAAAAATAATTTTCTAATTTCCTACAAATATTATTCCTAATTTTTTACTAGTATAACAACTTTTGATGGGACATAATTCCCCAGGTGGAAAGAATTTTATTTTTGGTATTTGCGAGTGCCTTGCAATTGATTTTAAAATTTAAAAAAAAAAATCATGAGTGCTTATTTGTAACAACCCCTAATTGATTTTCCATGTAAGTAAAATAATAGGAAAAACATAGTGATGGGTATCATTGGTGATTAATTAATGGTTATGGAAATTGGAAAAAGCAAAGAGGAATTAATTGGCATTTTATTTATAAAATAAAGAAAAATAGGAGAAAAGGGAGATAAAGGGTCATAGATTTTCATGTGAAAAAAAAGTGAAGGAAAATGAAGAAAATAGAGGACTCAATGATAAAAATGCTTCTGAGGATCAGTTCACAACCTTCTTTTAGTTTATTTTTAGAGATCTCTTATATTCTCTCATATTCTTGCACACTCAAAGAAATATTGGAGAATTATTGAAGCATGCTTGGAGAACTTTAGCATACACTGTATTTGGAGAAATAAGGAAAAGGAAAGCAGGAAAGTGCAAGGGAACAAGTGGATCAGCAGCTAGAGCTGGATTTATTTGTAGGTAACAGGTTTCATGTGTGATTTATTTTCTTATTTCTGGATGCATGGTATATGCATGTGATTATCTAGTTATGTGTTTTCATTGGCATGGAGTATTCCCTAGATTAAAAGTGTTTTTAGCCTTTCGTTGCCATTTTTGGGATAGCCATGGTATTGTGGGTTTTTTCCCCTTGATTTTTTTCTGATTTTTGCTCATAATTCCTTGTGGTTTTGGGCTGTAATAAATGCTTTGGAAGCCCCGGAACATATTGGGTTGAGTTACTAGTCCTAGAGCCTAGCTTGGGACAAACACTCTAGATCCATTGATGGGTTGAATTCTTAGTCCCTGGAGCTAAGTTAGAAAAACATTATGGAGCCCTGGAAGGTTGTGGGTTGAGTTACTAGTTCCTAGAGCCCTAGACAGCTTGGGTAATGACTGATTTGGTTGGTGTTAGTGATGTTTAACCGTGAGGTGGAATCATTGGTTAAGGGTTGAGGTGGATTGGCCTCTATAAGCCCTATTTTTGTTTTCCTTGACTTATTCCATGAGATCCCACATTCAAGCTTGGAATATGGTGTAGGGGTGATTGGTTGAGCCCAATCTATGGTTAGCTGGTACGCGAAATTCCCTGACTTGGTTGGTATTTTCCTATGTTAATATGAGAAATTTTCCTATGGTGATATATGAGTATATGTATTGATTATGCTGGTAATATTATGGTTGTTTTTCCATGGTTTATATGTTGGTTATTTTATATTTATATGTTGGTTATATAATGTGTATTGATTATGGATATTTTCATGAATTCTTTAGCTATTGATCGATTGATGAATATATGGAATAAAAAGTGTTGTTTCAATTATGTGGAGAGATAATAGGGCCTTATCGATGATTCCCAAATGAATCTTATAATTTTATGATCAGATATGCATTCATGACCTATAGCTTACATGTTTCCCATGTGTTTGATTAAATTCCTAGTATGTTTTGGTTAGTCTAGGTCAAATTTTGATTCTAGTTTGAAGGTTTAGCCTTGTTTTCATGTAATTAATGATTTTGATAAGTCATATAGTTTTGGGTAGTGGTCTCCAGGATTACCTAGAATTGTCGCTAGATTTTCAGGACCGCACACTCAGAACTATAAAATTTAGGCCATAACCACACTCAGGTAGTGTTGTGAATGCGGTTGGAGGCCTATAACCACATGGACATATTTTCATGCATGTGGTTGAGGGTTAATTTATGAGAAATTCAGCCCCATCTCAGGGCTTAGTCACTTGGGGGTGGTCCTTTGGCTCCTGAGTGTCTTGTAGCCCTGAGGGATGTTGTATGTCATCCCTACTTCCATAACTGAATCTTGGAGGTCGTTTCATGTCATAGTAACTCTTTATCTCATGTTTACCCTTATAAGCTAGTTAAATTGGGTAAATGTGGGAGGGTTGGTTAAAAATTGGTATCATATCTCCCATTTTCAACCCTTGGACTGGATGAGCTAGGTGTGTTTGTCATACATCCATGTTCATTGTCTATGTGTTTGTTATTCATACATTTTGATGGTCATTGTTACAGTATTTTATCATCATAATGGTGTTGGTGTGTTATAATGTTGGTATGGTGTTCATGTTGAGATGATTAGTATTTTTATTTCATTATATATACATATGTTGTGCTAATCTGGATTGATTGTGCAAACGAGATAACCTCCCTTGAAATTCACTTAGGTATGTTTTATTATGTTTATATTTGATTTATCTGCCATGGTATGTTTGTAGGAAGAAGAAGATCAATATGAATAGCAGAATGGTGGACTACAATTCACGTGATTCTCCTTATATATATCGTATGAACAACATGGCGATGAGTACTCCCCTAACATATCAGATACATTGAGAATTTTGAAGGCAGAGATCAGAATTTGTAAAGAAGATAATGACATGATCATTCAGTCATGGGAAAGACTTTCTAGAGCACAGGAAAATAAGGTAAAAGTCAATGCAGTGATCCTTTATAGTTTTTCAGATTTTAAGAGATAGAGACCACTTAGGATCAGTCATGGACAAGAGGAAAGGACCAACAAGGTATATGGAAGTATGTCTCAATCAAGATACAGGTATGAAAGGGATGACACAGTTAGATATAGTAGGTCCTTAGATACACCTTACAGGAGGGGTAGTGACCACAGGTTCTATTCAAGTTTTGGTTCATAAAGACATCATCATCATCATTGCAACCATATGTGTAGGAGGAGTGAGAAGCATTACTTGTAAGAGGAGTTCAATAAAGAAAATCCTCCTACATTTGATGGAGAAATGAAAAAGTCACAATATGCAGAAGCTTGATTACTTGGGATGAATAAGTTTTTTAGATTAAATGATTATTAAGAAAAAATGAAAGCCAAGATAGCTACTTTCAGTCTGAAAGGTAAAGTAGACATTTGGTGGGAAGATATAAATAATGTCAGAGGCATTCGAGAAGAGTAGAAGACTTGGAGTGAGCTCAAGAGACTTTTCAGGAAGAAGTATCTATCTACAAGATATTATGATGATAGGGGAAAGGACTTATATGGGTTGAAGATGGGATCTATGGCCGATGAGGAGTATTCTAGCATATTATTAGAGTTGTTGATATATGTGCCTTATCTTAAGGAGGAGAAAGAAGAGAATCAAAGATTCTTCAATGGGTTTTTGGTATCATTGAAAGATAGGATTGAGTTTGATGAGCCTATATACTAGAGGAAGCCATCAAAAAGTTGAAGCATTGTTATGAGAAATTGAAGTGCAATATTGAGTCTAAGTAAGATTGGAAAGATAGTGAGAATAATAAAGTAAAGTAGGCTAATAAGAGAGGTAAACCTCAGGATAAAGATGACAAGGATAATGCAGCATTGCACAAGAAGTTCAATACAGTTGAAAGAGGACAATGATTTCAGTTTAAGGAGAATAATAAGGGTGATGGCAGGAAGCCTTTGTAGTTTTGGATTTGTGGCAAGGATCATCATAGGAGAGATTTTCCATAGCATCAGGGTGGCGGACCTCAAATTTATAGTTATCAGGAGAAACAAACAATTGGATATGTTGGACTTATTATTCCTAAGATTTATGTAGCATTGGATAATAGGTAGGTTGATCATCAAGAATCTATTATCGAGATGGAAGGTAAGCTTCATGATCAAGTTGTTTCTATTTTGATTGAACCTGGATCTGACTATAGTTATATCAGTCCTAGCCTGGTGGATAAGTCTTTCTTGAATAAAGAAGTGCATGAAGATTATTAATTGGTGCAGTTGGCTACAACTACTAAGAAAAGAGTTCATCATTGGGTGAGATCTTGTGCATTTGAGCTAAATGGTATGTCTACATCAACACATCTAAATTTTCTTCCATTGGGATCATCTATTATGTTGTCGGGGATGGATTAGTTGTACATTCACAGGACTAAGGTAGATATCTATGATAATGATATTGAGTGTTTGGATGAATATGGAGAGAAGATAATATTTCAAGGTAAGAATAATCCTACATCACTGAGAATGGTTATAGTTATGAAGGAAATGATGTGTATTGCTTTCAGTTCATATTTCCATTGGTAATGGGGAGAATGTTGAGGATTTTGAAATATTGAAGAGGTATCTAGTTTTAAAATAGTTTCAGGAGGTATTTCCAACAGATATTTCAGAGTTACTGCCTCACAGGGAAGTGGATTTCTCAATTTAGTTGGTACCAGCAGAAGCATCAACATCCAAGGCACCTTACAGGATGAGCACTCCAGAGTTAATGGAATTGAAGTTGCATCTTAATGAAATTCTTTACAAGGGATACATTAGGTCAAGTGTATCACCTTGGGTTACACTAGTGTTATTTGTGAAGAATAGTGGTGGTACTCTCCTATTGAATATATGTATTTGAACAAGGTAACAATCAAGATCAGGTACCCATTGTCATGAATTAATGACTTGTTTGATCAGTTGAAGGGAGCATCAGTGTTCTTAAATATTTATTTGAGATCAGGATATCATCAGGTATGCATCAAAGAAGAGGGCATTTCCAAGACAAATTTCTAAACCAGGTATGGGAATTACGATTTTTTTGTGGTTCCTTTTGGTTTCACTAATGCTCCAACTACTTTCATGTGTTTGATGAATAGAGTGTTGTGTCCTGTTGTGGTGAAACACCCCCCCCCCCCACACACAATTTTTTCACTTATAAATAAAAAAAGGGGACCCTTTTAACCGATCACTTGATTACTACTATTAGAATTTGAGAATGAGGAAAAACCTAAATAATTTTTATTTGTCCTTAGAAATTTGTTTTGACCTCATTTGGACTAGTTGTTGTAAAATACACTTGTTTGAAGATTGGATGTGTTTTAGCCACTTCGGCCTTTTATTTTGTATATTACCTTATTTGTTTGATTTTATATTTTTATAATTTGTGAATATTTATCACAGGGACCTTTAATTTTCAAATCCCTTATCTATTGCCATTTTGAAAAACTTCTTGAATTTTTAAATCTTTATTACTTGGCTCAGAAGTTTACGATCATATTGATTTTGATCATATTTTGCACACATTTATGTTTTGTCATTATGATTGATGATTTTTGGTTTTTGGCACCCCCTTTCTTTCCTTCGCATTCATGGAAACATTTTCATATTGGTAAATTGAAGGCAAAGGGGAACCTTTGGTTGCCACATCACCTCACATTTGGAATTTGATTGCACCAGTTGGTATTTCTTCTAGATGGTTTGGCACATCACTTCACCTTCTAATTTTGGTCACATTGGTTGTTGTCTCATGCACTTATTTTTATACATACATCAAAAAATGAGTTTTGATGAAATGATATCATACTTTTGGTCACCACATCATATTGCATTTATGCATATTATTATAATATAAACACATACATTTTTATATTTTATATGCTTAATTTAAACATATAATATATATATAAAACATTGTAAAGTTACAATTATATTATAATCATATGTATAACAAATTTCTTAAACAGATCATAAATTAGTAATGAAATGTTTAAAATTTCATTCATTTCTTAAATAAGTGGAATTTTCATTTCATAAACAAAATAACATCAAAAGTGAAACATATGAAAACATAAATCGATATTTTAAAAACCTGCATGTGAGGCATATTTTATTTGGTTAAAAAATTACAATGTTTCATTTGACTGAATCACAAATCACCAGCACCATATTAATAACCCTACCCACTATTTTAATTATTATTGTGGTATTTGAATAACAGATGGGAGATTTGACGTATATTTTGGATTTATTTTTAACATTGGATCCAAATAAATTATTGATTCTTCCATGTTTATAGGGAAATTCAACAGAAAAAATATGATTTTTTCTGAGATCGTGACAACAAAAATGCATTTAAAAAAAAAAATCTCAAGACTAGATTCTTTATGCCCTTTTTGAAAACCTGGATCCTACCTCAATCTTTACTCCGGATGCTCAGCACATATTATTTATTTATTTTTATTCAATCCCCCTCAATTCGATGTTGGGAAACTGTTCTAAACCTCTGAGAAATTTAATAGGAATTTAAATGGTGTTCAAAAGAAAATAATATGGCATGAACAATTCATGATTTTCCTATTTTTAGCAGATGAACAAAGCCAATGATAAAAGTTAATTAAAAATCATAAAATGCACAGCGATATTTCTCAAAATTTACCGCATTCTATGCCAAGCTCTCCCTATCCTTAACAGATCACATTGATTTGTAATTAAATCTTACTTTTACTTTTGGGGGTTGACATAATATTCAGAATATATAGCTACTTTATTCGAGGCATCATCATCTTTGAGCCTAGGTGAAAAAATCATAATTTCCACATTGCTACCAGATAGAAATCGCTTCTATTGCGAGCTCAACGATCCTTTCTCACAGATTTGACGGAATGAATATCAGCACAGAATACATGCAGATTACGCCAAGTAAATTCAAGATCTGCTACTCGGATACCCGCTTAGATCATGAGTTTTTTGAATGCCAAGGATTGATGAAGATTTCACCACGGCATAATCCCAATTATAAATTCACTCACGAGCGTGGTTAATAAGACATCTGAATACGGAGAGCCAATAAGAAGAAATTGAATTCACTACCGATTCTTAAAAGACTTCAAATATTTATCACATAGAAAAAAGCATAGGAAAAAAAAGAAGTTTTGTGCATTAAAAATAATAAGTATAATTTAGGTTTAACATTTTATTTAAGTTTTTTTAGATTTAAATTAAAAATATATATATATTTTTTATATATAATTCCATTTTTTTATTATTAATCATATTTTTATAAGTTTTATTAATAAGATTTTTTGGTTGAGATTTACAGAAAGTTCTGGAAACAAAAAATCATGGAATTTGAAGATGAGGAATAATGGAATATTTGAAGCCTTAACTCAAGGAGAAGGAAACAAACTAATTTGTTTGGCTATATAAGAAGAATGAATAAACATTAAGAAGGAGGCTAGAAGGAGACTCTAGAGGACCAGAAGGATATCTATTCTAGGATAGCCATTCTACTGGGGTTATGATCCAGCACAGGGGATTTCTCTGTAATTGATCAATTTATGATTTTGCACTATTGCAGAGTGTTTAGTGTTTAATTGTTGAGATTGTAGAGAATCTATGATTTTGTTATAAAGTGGCTTCACATTATTGCGGGTACTTTTATTCAGGGTTAGAGCTGCTCTCAAGACTATAGTAATGGGATTTTAATATGATTTTAATTTATTCTCGTTATTGTGTACTATTACCAGAAATGAAGGATTATTTTCTTCCTATTAAAATTTCATTTTTGTTTTGATCTCAAATTCCAGAAAGTATTATCTTTCTTTGATATCATACATTATTGTTGTGTCATTAATATTTTACTATTGAAGTCTTGTTAAAGCTATCTTTGCAAGAAAGAATTAGATCAAAATGAAATTCTAATTCATTTAAGTATTCCTGTGGTGGTTGATAACTATTTATTAATCATTTACAGGTTTATTTTTGTTTTCACTTGTATTGATTAACGTGAATTTTTTCCTTTAATTAATACAAAAGTTCCGTGATGAATTACATCAGTCATTCCACCTATTTTACTCAAATTTCTCTCGAATTAGAAGGAGATAGTTATCCCTTTTTAGTCTGAGATAGGATTTAAATTAGTTTTGTATTTATTGCTTAATCACGCAACTAGGCCTCTTTAAAGACACACACTCATTCAGGTGAGGTTTAGTCAAACCTTTTGTATTGATCTAAATATTTAATTTTACATCATTAATAGATCAATAAAAAGAGTTGTAATTATATATTTTGTATATATTAGTTTGATTCTTTTTTAAAGATTGTTTAAATTATTTTTTTTGATAAATCTAATTATAGAATTCAACTTTTACAAGTTAGTGATAATTAGTAATTTAGTTTCACTATCAATAGAATTAGAAAGGTTTAGATTTAAACAGATTTAATATTTCTTAGGATCAATCTAATTAAATCCAATAATGATAATATTAGATTTAATTAATAATTAGTTTATGTTTTAGTTAAATATATACATTTCATATTTATATTAACATAAGTTTAATAAAATAACTTAGATTTAATATAATTAATAAAAGTTATAGATTGTATTAGATTTATGATAAATATTACATAAAATTAGCATGTTATGGATAGATTAACTCTTAAAGTCTAGCCTAGGTTAACTTTGGGTTAGATCTTAGTGGTAGTTCGGTTGTATCATTAAAAACATCTTAAGGGTCATTCTCTTACCTAACCAGTAAGAAGAATCGACATGATATCCCTCGCTATTGGAAACTAGAGACACCTCTTAAACCAATAGCAAAAAGGGAAAAGGTAACTGGACCTAGTTTAACCAGTTGGAACCACCATCCCAAACGGAAAAGGAGTTGCTTTAAGGTCCGGAACGGGTGGTTATCCCCTTTTTTGTTGCCAAATATTTATGAGGCCTCAACATTTTTGGTGCTAGAAGGAGGGCCTGAGCTAGTTAATCCGCATGAAGTCTTGTTTTAACATTTTTTAACTAGCCATGGCTCCTATTTGTATTCCAACATTGGGTCATGCTTTTAGCTCACGTAAGCCTACCAGAGGTATACCCAAGAGACGACTTGAATCAATATACAAATTGCAATATGATGGCGATAATTTCATTTCTACTTTAGATAATTTTGATCAATTTATACGTAAATGCAAATGTTTTAACATCACTAAAGACAATGAAATTTGTAGGTTATTCACTCTCACACTTCAAGGAAGGATTCAAGAATGGTATAACATCCTACCAACTAAGTGTATTCACTCTTGGAATCACTTTATCCAGGTATTCTTTTTTTCTCATCACAATTACAACTATAAGAATTTGTGTTTAGAATTTGATGACTTTACAATCTTTGATAATGGAATTGTTAGCAAATTTTCTGAGAGATTTATGTTATTATGCTACAGATTTCATTATGACGATTTTCCTCCTAATAAAATTTTAATTGAGAAAGTTACCTCTGTTATTCAAAAACATAATATAAAAACTCATATGAAACATAAAGAGGAATCGCCAACAATAAATATTGGTTCTACTATTGATCCTATTAAATCTTTAAATGAAAATTTTAATCTTTCTCAACCATCAACATCAGGAAAGAATCTTACATCTAAAAGAATTTCTATGGTACCTCCTAATGTTTATGATAATGAGTCACATTCAATAGAATCAAATTCTACACAACAAGAAGATTTAATGAATAAATGTAACAATAATTCTTCTTTTGAAAATAGGCTAGATTCTATTGTGACAATAGATGACACATCATTAATCCAGGGAATAAAAAATGATGATCCTAAAGAAAATTCACCTAACTTGCATTATGGTTATCATTATTTGCAACATAATCATTGTATGTGTCAACATGTCGGAATATTTTCTAGTTCAAAACTTACTTGAATGAATTACATCATAAAATGCAAGGGGTATTTTTAAATGATCAATTAATTATTGATGTAAATAGAGAAACCTTTATCCACATTTTCTACAAATTTCAAGATACTTATAAATTATTTGAAAAGGATGTGATCTTTAATAATCACGATATTCATGAGTTTAGATCATTTGATTCATTTTTTAAGCTCAAAATTGTCCCCTTCCATTATGATTTAGATCTTCAAACTCTATTACAAGTTTTCGATATTGATCGTGAGTTGGTACATTGTCTTAATTTGGATGCATACATAATAGATTCCTTTAAGGATTTTCCTTCTTTTTCTCTTCATTATGACGATCAACGTCTTACAAGGGAAAATGACAATTTCTATAAAATCTTAGAAACAATTGATGTCAATACTTCTCATATTTCAAAAACAGAACCTTGGTGGATCCTTAAAGGTAATATCTCTAACCCTTAAGATTGTAAATATTTCGATAGATTTTATTTTCAGTTAGAAAATCATTTTAGCATAAAATTTTATAATTATAAATTTCTTCTATTTTCATTCTTAGAATTAACATGCATAAAGATTCTAGGAATTTTGTATATAATTTAATAATTAAGATTTATCTTTTTCCAACACATGTAATGTATATTTTTGCAGGTAATAAAATTAGTTCTTGGTTACATTGGAAATTTGACTATACCTAATCATTTTCCTTCAAAAGGTTTAGAGTAGGAATAAATTTAACTTTGTTTCATTTTTTTGTTGTTTTCCAAAATAATGCAATTATGATATTCTAATAATTAGGATGGGACCTTATCATACATTTAGTTGGAATATTTGAAGTTTTCATTAGTAAATTTTTTTTTACATTTGATAAATGATAAACCCTACATTATAATATGTTAACTCAAATATAGGACTCATTTCCACTTTCTACTCATATAATTGCAACAAGATTTGAATTTAAATTTTAAATAAAGGTTAATCAATAAAAGGAGCTCATAAGATAAAAATTCAAATGATGCCATACAATATTTTATCATCTCATTTTATTCATATGTCAATTCCTTTTTATGTTGTCATGTGAAGAGTCCTTGTAGCATTGCTTAACTTTTAAATTCAATAATTCATGATTTTCAACATATCCAAACTTGGAGATAAATGTAACTAGTCTTACCTGTTTTTATATACTCTTCAGAAAGTAATTTGGTATACATTTTTCTCAGGTCTATCTAAATGTTGATATTCATTTTTCCTTTGTTCCTTTCTTTTATTTTCTCTTTTAATTATATTTTCTTATCCTTGTCTTCTTTCTTTTGCAGGTTTTTATGAGTGCAATTTGAGGATTTGGTTTTGTTAGCAAAAGAAATTTAGAAAAGAAAATTGCCATGATCCATACAAGGAATTCCTTTTCCTCTTCCAAATTTTGTTTCCTACTTCATTTACAGTTTTTTTTTAAAACTAATTGTTAGTCTTACTCTTAAAACATGATCGTTAAAAGACTTGCAAGATAATTTTTAAGAAAAATTGGCAAAAGATTGAAAATTCCTATTAAAGCATTCGAATAAAAACTTTAAAACTACATCAATACTTTCAAAATAAGAGCAGAACTTAACAAACATCTTACAAGATAAAAAAATTAATTCATTTTATACTTTTTATCTTGTAAAGATTTTTCTCATGATTTATTCTCTTGATGGTCTTCTTTCTGGTTTGCTAACTTTCATTTAATTTGATTCAATTTTAATAAACTCAGGAACAAGATGACTCTTAAAATATATATATATATATATATATATATATATATATATAATAAAAAGACAATAACTTAACTTGACGAATATTTTTAAACACGAACTTAATGTTTTTGTCAAGACATCATCATCTTGTTTGAGTTGTTTTCATTTCATGTTTTTGTTTTTAAGAGCTTGTTTGTTTTCATTATTAGTACTTTCATTTTCATTTTTTTCCTTTCAATGAGGTTCATTTCCGATAGATAATTTTCAATTACTTTGAAAATCCTCATACATATTCTCTTATTAGTATTATCAATTGCTAGTAAGAGGAATTTTTTCTATTCAAATTTGGTTTCGTTTATGGGTAATTATTAACTCTATATTTAAAAGAATTATAGGGTTAAAGAAAGAATATCGGGTTAATTTTAAAAATTTCTTCCATTTCGGATTTTAAATTGAAACTCTGATTGTTTCTTTATTATCATTTTGAAAATATCAATCTATAACATAAGAGTTTATTTTTACGACAACTTATCTTAAGCTCAGATTTAGTTAAAGTAACACAAGCAACATCAAAATTTTAGTTTTTAAACTCTTCCATGTCATCCCAAATCTCTTAAAGAGATCATTTGTCTCCCCATCTATTATCGCAAATTATCATAGTATAAATTAAAAGGTACAAAGAACCCGAAAGATAGGGGGTCTCTGCACAGAGCCATCCTACCATGATCATAGGTTCTAATAATTATGACATTGTTAATCTGATAACCACATCAGGATAATGGCTCACAACTTTACGTTGTAAGACAAGAGGTCTCATCACGAGCCAGCTTGTTCATGACTATCAAAACTTGTGAATGGCATTGTCATGATCTCGTCACCAAGTCAAGGAAATGGTTCTCAGGTTTTTAATCAAATAATTTTTTCTCTGAATATTCAAACATAGATGGGATACTGACATCTTGTGCTAAGAGGTAACCCTGTCAAGGCTATGGACGCCTGTTGGCAGCAGTGGTTCTACCTGTGATTATAAGAGTTCATCTTTATCACTAAACAAAACAACATGTTTGTGCTCTTTAAGTTTAAGTTGTCATTAAATAGTTGTCCGTGATCAGCTCTCTTATAGTCAATATTTACAAAATATACAAAATGATAGTATTTTGACTTCAATTAAGATTTTTGGAGAAAAGTATGAATCTTGGAAATTTGATTTAATTTAAATTCTATTTATTTTTCCTTGGAATTTTATCATCAATTTGAACAGAGATAACTGGTTATTCCCAGTATGTCACCATTGTTATGGTGAAACGCAACCCCCCCACCATTTTTTCACTTATAAATGAAAAATGGGGACCCTTTTAACCGATCACTTGATAGTACTATTATTAGAATTTGAGAATGAGGAAAAGCCTAAATGAGTTTTATTTGTCCTTATAATTTTTTTTTTACCTCATTTGGACTAGTTGTTGTAAAATACACTTGTTTTAAGATTGGATGTGTTTTAGCCACTTTGGCCTTTTTTTTTGTATATTACCTTATTTGTTTGATTTTAGATTTTTATAATTTGTGACTATTAATCACAATGACCTTTCATTTTCAACTCCCTTCTCTATTGGCATTTTGAAAAACTTCTTGAATTTTTAAATCTTTATTACTTGGCTCAGAATTTTACGATCATATTGATTTTGATCATATTTTGCACACATTTATGTTTCGTCATTATGATTGATGATTTTTGGTTTTTGGAACCTCCTTGCTTTCTTTCGCATTCATGGAAACATTTTCATATTGGTCAACTGAAGACAAAGGGGAAACTTTGGTTGCCACATCACCTCACATTTGGCATTTGATTGCACCAGTTGGTATTTTTTCTAGATGGTTTGGCACATCACTTCACCTTCAACTTATGGTCACATTGGTTGTTTTCTCATGCACTTATTTTTATACATACATCAAAAAATGGGTTTTGATGAAATGATATCATATTTTTGGTCACCACATCATATTGCATTTATGCATATTATTATAATATAAACACATACATTTTTATATTTTATATGTTTAATTTAAACATATAAAATATATATAAAACATTGTCAAGTTACACATTATATTATAATCATATGTATAATAAATTTCTTAAACAAATCATAAATTAGTAATGAAATGTTAAAATTTCATTCATTTCTTAAATAAGTGGAATTTTCATTTCATAAACAAAATAACATCAAAAGTCAAACATATGAAAACATTAATCGATATTTTAAAATCCTGCATGTGAGGCATATTTTATTTGGTTAAAAAATTACAATGTTTCGTTTGACCGAATCACAAATCACCAACACCATATTAATAACCCTACGCGTTATTTTAATGATTATTATGGTATTTTCATAACAGATGGGAGATTTGACATATATTTTAGATTTATTTTTAACATTGGATCCAAATCAATGATTAATTCTTCCACGTTTGTCAGGAAATTCAACAGAAAAGTATGATTTTTTCTTAGATCGTGACAACAAAAATGCGTTAAAAAAAAAATCTCAAGACCAGATTCTTTATGCCCTTTTTAAAATCTGGATCCTGCCTCAATCTTTAATCCAGACGCTCGGCACACATTATTTATTTATTTTTATTCAATCACTCTCAATTCGATGTTGGGAAACTATTTTAAACCTCTGAGAAATTTAATAGGAATTTAAATGGTGTTAAAAGAAGAGAATATAGCATGAACAATTCATGATTTTCCTATTTTTAGCAAACGAACAAAGCCAATGATAAACGTTAATTAAAAATGATAAAATGCGCAGTGATATTTCTCAAAATTTATTGCATTCTATGCCAAGCTCTACCTATCCTTACCGGATCGCCTTGATATGTAATTAAATTTTATTTTGACTTTTGGGGGTTGGGATAATATTCATAATACATAGCTACTTTATTCTAGGCATCATCATCTTCGAGCCTACGTGAAAAAATCATAATTTCCACATTGCTGCCAGATAGAAATAGCTTCTATTGCGAGCTCAACGATCCTTTCTCGCGGATTTGACAGAATGAATACCAGGGCAGAATACATGCAGATTACGCCAAGCAAATTCGAGATCTGCTACTCAAATACCCACTCAAATCATGCGTTTTCTGAATGCCAGGGATTGCTGAAGATTTCACCACGGCATAATCCCAATTATACATTCACTCACCAATGTGGTTAATAAGACATATGAATACAGAGAGCCAATAAGGAGAAACCGAATTCACTGTCAAGTTTTTAAATGACTTCAAATAATTATCACATAGAAAAAATCTTACGGAAAAAAGGAAGTTTTATGCGTTAAAAATAATAAGTTTAAGTCATGTTTAATATTTTATTTAAAGTTTTTTATATTTTAATTAATTTTTTTTTATTTTTTATATATAATTCCATTTTTTTATTATTAATCATATTTGTATAAGTTTTATTAATAAGTTTTTTTGGTTGAGATTTACAAAAACTTCTGGAAACAAAAAATCATGGAATCTGAAGATGAGGAATAATGGAAGATTTGAAGCCTTAACTCAAGGAGAAGGAAACAAACTAATTTGTTTGGATATATAAGAAGGATGAATAAAAATTAAGAAGGAGGCTGGAAGGAGACTCTACAGGACCAGAAGGATATCCATTCTAGGATATCCATTCTACTGGGGTTATGATCCAGCACAGGGGATTTCTCTCTAATTGATCAATTTGTGCTTTTACACTATTGCAAAGTGTTTAGTGTTTAATTTGCTGAGATTGTAGAGAATCTATGATCCTGTTATAAAGTGGCTTTGCATTATTGTGGGTAATTTTATTCAGGGTTACAGCTTCTCTCAAGACTGTGGTAATGGGATTTTAATATGATTTTAATTTATTCTCGTTATTGTGTACTATTACTGGAAACGAAGGATTATTTTCTTACTATTAAAATTTCATTTTTGTTTTGATATCAAATTCCAGAAATTATTATGTTTCTTTGATATCATATATTATTGTTGTGTCATTAATACTTTACTATCGAAGTCTTGTTAAAGCTATATTTGTAAGACAGAATCAAATCGAAATAATATTCTAATTCATTCAAGTATTCCTGTGGTGGTTGATAACTATTTATTAATCATTTACAGGTTTATTTTTATTTTCACTTGTATTGATTAACATGAATTTTTTCCTTTAATTAATACAAAAGTTTTGTGATGAATTACATCAGTCATTCCCCCTATTTTACTCAAATTGCTCTCAAATTAGAAAGAGATAGTTATTCCTTTTTATTCTGAGATAGGATTTAAATTACTTTTGTATTTATAGCTTAATCACGCAACTAGGCCTCTTTAAAGACACACACTCATTCATGTGAGGTTTTAGTCAAACTTTTTGTATTGATCTAAATCTTTAATTTTACATCATTAATAGATCAATAAAAAGAGTTGTAATTATATATTTTGTATATATTAGTTTGATTCTTTTTTAAATATTGTTTAAATTATTATTTTTGATAAATATAATTATAGAATTTAACTTTTAAAATTTAGTGATAATTAGTAATTTCTTTTCACTATCAATAGAATTAGAACGGTTTAGATTTAAATAGATTTAATATTTCTTAGGATCAATCTAATTAAATCCAATATTTATATTATTAGATTTAATTAATAATTAGTTTACGTTTTAGTTAAATATATACATTTCATATTAATATTAACATAAGCTTAATAAAATAAAATAGATTTAATATAATTAATACAAGTTATAGATTGCATTAGATTTATGATAAATATTACATAAAATAACTTAGCATGTTATGGATAGATTAACTCTTAAAGTCTAGCCTAGGTTAACTTTGGGGTAGATCTTAGTGGTAGTTTGGTTCTATCATTAAAAACATCTTAAGGGTCATTATCTTACCTAACCAGTAAGAAGAATCAACCTGATATCCCTCACTATTGGAAACTAGAGAAACCTCTTAAACCAACAGCAAAAAGGGAAAAGGTAACTAGACCTAGTTTGACCAGTTGGAACCACCATCCCAAATGGAAAAGGAGCTTCTTTAAAGTCCGGACCAGGTGGTTATCCCCTTTATTGTTGCCATATATTTCTGAGGCCTCAAAATTTCCTTATCTAGAAAATTTTTTGATATTATTCATTGATGACATATTGATATATTCTAAGAATGAGTAACAACATGAAGAACATGTAGTAGAAGTGTTGATATTTCTAAGAGAGAATCTATTGTATACCAAACGTAGTAACTGTAGTTTCTTTGAGACAGAAGTTCATTACTTGGCGAATGTGGTTTCCAAGGAAGGTATAGCAGTGGACCTAGAAAATACCAGAGATATAATGGAGTGGGAAACCCTTAGGAATGTGGATGAGGTCAAATAATTCATGAGATTATCACGTTTTTATAGGGGGTTCATTACGAACTTCTCACAGATTTCCTATCCTATTACATCATTGCAGAGGAAAGAAAAGAAATTTTAATGGACAAAGGAATGTGCAGCTAGTTTTTAGAAGTGGAATTAGTTGCTTACAAACGCTTCAATTCTAAAGATTTCAGATCCAAATAAAGAGTTTGTGGTATGTACAAATGCTTTAAAAAGAGGACTTGGTGGAGTTTTGATGTAAGAAGCATAGGCATTATGCTATGATTCAAGGAAACTGAGTGAGAATGAGAAAAATTATGTGACTCATGATCTTGAGTTGGCAGCAATCATTCATGCACTGAAGATGTGGAGGCATTATATTCTTGGTAGGAGGTTCATTTTGCTGAATGATCACAGTGAGTGGAGGTACTTGTTTGACCTACCTAATCTGAATGTTAAAAAATTTAGGTGGTTAGCTACACTCAGTGAGTTTGATTTCAAGATCAGGTACATCAAGGGAAAGGAGAATAGCGTTGCAGGTGCTATTAATAAAAGAGTGTAGGTAAACTACATTGAAGATATGATTTAATATGAGGCATACTTTCAAGAGTGGATCTTGCAGGTAGGGAAGTAGGATGACAGGTACCAAAAGCTTAAGCACAGGTTACAATAGTAGATTATAGGATATCAAGATGTGTATTATCATCTTACAGCAGATTCTTTGGTGAGATTTAGGTACAGGATCTATGTGCCAGATAGTAGTGAGCTCAAGAAAATTATCTTGAGGTGAATTCATGTTAATTCGTATTAAGTCACTTAAGATATCAGAAAACTTTGATATTTGTGAAGAAGTTCTACTATTGGCCAAATCTGAAGAAAGAGGTGATTTATTGCAGCTGATTCTGATTTCAGTATCAAAATGGGAGGAAAATTCCATGGATTTCATTACAAGTTTGTCAAATACTTCTAGAAATCATGATTCCATCATGGTTTTGGTTGACAATTTTACTAAGGTAGCTCACTTCATTCCACTAAATTTTACTAATTCAACTAATGAGGTAGCTTAGCTCTTCATCATGTAGAAAGTGAGATTGCATGGTGTTCCTAAGAATATTGTATCGAATAGAGATTCCAAGTTCACTTTTAGGTTTTGGGAGGAGTTGTTTGCAAGTTTGGGAATAGAGTTGACTTTTAGTACAGCTTGTCATCTGCAAAAATATGGATAGACAGAGAGGGTTAATAGGATTTTTGAGGACATATTGAGGATCTACATCATGCACCATCAATGAAAATGGGAAGAGTATCTACCACTTGTAAAGTTTTCTAATAACAATGGGTATAGGGAGTCATTGAAGATGAGTCTGTTTGACGCACTTTATGGATGGAGTTTTAATACTCCCATCAGTTAGAGTGATCCAGTGAATAGGGTACTGATTGGACCAGATATTTGATTGAATATGGAATAGGAAATGTAAGTTATTAAAAAGAATTTAAAGGTAGCACAGGATATGAAAAAGAGTTATGTAGATCAACACAATTTGGATAAGGAATTTCAAGTTGGGGAGCTTGTGTACTTGCACATCGAGTTGAAGAGAAGATCCTTGAAGATTGGGTCATGTTCCAAGTTGGCACCTTGATATTGTAGGCCTTTCAGGATCCTTGAGAGGATTGGACCAATGGTCTACCGACTTGCACTCCCTCCGACAGTGAAATTCCATGATGTTTTCCATGTTTCATTTCTTAATATATATGTGGAAGTATGTTGATCATGTGATTGATTGGTCTATATTGTAGGCAGACCCAAAAGGAGAATTTCAGTCGAAACCTCAGTGAATTTTGTAGAGAATTATTCTCATGCTCCAAAATCGAGAAATTGAGAAAGTTAAAGTGCACTGGAAGCACTTTGGGCTAAATGAAGCTACATGGGATATGGTTGATCAGATGTTGGCTATGTATCCTTCTTTATTTTTTCATTGAGCAGATGTATTCTGATATATGTTTTTGATGTTGTGTTTTGTTTATGTCTATATATATGCATATGTATGTAAATACTACATTGAGTTGTGCTATAAAGCTCCAATAAGCGATATGGTGTTCATGGTATGATAGTCATGGTATTGGAAATATGATATGATGTAAATTTTGCATCGAGTTGTGATTTAAAGCTCCATGGATAGCATGCGTTTTGTTGGTTTATAAGTGTCATTGAACACCGATAACGGTGTTCCCCCAAGGGGGAGGGGTTTCTAACAACCCGTGGTTGATTTTCCATGTAAATAAAATAAGACCACTTGAGGTCATGGGACATGTATTCCAAACTTAATGTTGGGAAAAACATAGTGATGGGTATCACTGGTGATTAATTAATGGCTATGGAAATTAACAGACGCATTGGCAAAGGCAAAGAGGCATCAATTGACATTTTATTTATGAAATAAAGGAAAATAGGATAAAATGGATATGAAGGGTCACAGATTTGCAAGTGAGGAAAATTGAAGGAAAAATTAAGGAAAAATGAAGAAAATAGAGACCTCAATGATAAAAAGGCTTCTGAGGATCAGTTCACAACCTTTTTTAGTGATATTTTGGAGCTCTCTTATATTCTCTCATTCTCCCATACTATTTCACACTTAGAGAAATCTTGGAGCATTCTTGGAGCATGCTTGGAGCCTTTAGCATGCACTATATTTCGAGAAAGAAGGCAAAGGAAAGCAGGAAAGCACAAGGGATGGAGAGGTGGATCAGAAGCTACAGTTGGATTGCTTTGCAAGTAATAGGTTGAACTTCCAATACATATACCATTGGTGACTCCACATATACCATTAGTGACTCCACATATACCATTGGTGATTCCAGGGTCTAGTCGATGTTATACGGAAATTGTTATAATGTTTCCACAATTGAATTATATCTTACATAGAGTGTCCTATCCTATATCTCATAAATACATATGGATTGTTCTGAAACATTTCGTTGGCACTTCATTCTCTCCTAAGTCATCGGGTCCAGGGAAAAAAATTGAATAAAATTGAAGTTCGTGAAATTAGGAAAAATTATTCAATGAGGTTTGCAAATATGAAATCACTTCAAAGACATTCATGATTAAAAAATAAATCTTTGAAAGTTAAAAGCTACTTGATAAGACATGGAATGTTGTTATGAATGTCAAACTTTACAAGCACTAAGATAACAATAATGATTAAGTTAGTTTTGAGAGAATATTTGTATCAGATTATTATTTTATACATATATATCTTTCATTTTTATTTGATATATTAAGTTTTTATTTATATTATTATATAAATTTATATATTTATAAACCATTATAATAGAATTACAAAAGTAATTTAAAATAAATATATATATATATATAATAGAAGTGTGATATTTCAATAAAAGTATAAAAGTTAAATATAAAAAATATAATTTTTAATGTTTAATGTTTAAATTTTGTTATTATATATTTATCTGTTATATAATTTTTTTTTATTTAGATCATATATTTAAATTATATAAAATGTATATATTTATAATTGATTATAAAGCTATAATAGAAGTATAGTATTCCAACAATATACAAAAATTAAATATATAAAAGAAACATATGTATATTAAAAATTATATATATATATATATATATATATAAGTGTTACAACTATTTTAGTTTTTAAATGTTTTAGTATGTCCAACTCAGTACAGAAATTTATTTTTAAAAATCAATCTCACCATTGTTGCATGTTTTGAATAAATTATGATATCTTTAAGATAACTTATAAAGATATGTTTTGATTCATTCAATTTTTTTTAATATTTAATATTTAAAAATAATTATTATTTAACCCTTTTTTAAATGAGCTAAAATATGTAGTACTAAATCTTATAAAAAGAGTTTGTAATTTTGATTGATAAACTTGAATAAGTGGTTTTTAAGTGTGACTTTTTGGAGTTTCTCACAAAAAAAAAATGGAGTCTTTAACTTGCATGAGTATTATTTGTGTGACTTTGTATAAATTTGATAGAAATTGCAACTCCTCAAATAATTTGAATTGAAATTAGGGGATACAGATTCTACTCTATTAATCTGCATAGTAAAAATCACAATTTAGAACAACATGCATAGACATGAAATAAGAAAAACCACAAGTACATAGTGATTTTAAGGGGAACCCAACTAGGAAAAACCCCCAAATCCTCTTTGCTCAGTTGAATAGAAAAATTATTAAAATTTCTTGCTCCATCTTTAAGCACAACCTAAAAATGCAGCATTGTTCTCTCTCCTGAATGAGAGCCTCTAGCCAAAACTTATCCAATTTATTTCTCCTCCAACCTCCTATTTCCTTGCGAAATCCTAGGAAAATTCAAGCTCCTAAACAATAGGGAAGACCCTATTTCATTGCACAATTCTCGAGGAATTGATCTCCTGACTGTATGCAACAATTGTACACTCAACTAGTATATAACTCATGTTACACTAGCCTTTGTCTCCTCCACCTCAACTGAGAAATTTGAACTAAATTCATGCATGAGCTATTTTGGGTTGATTTATCAGTTAACTAATAAATCTCTGATTTATACTATTGTCCCACTGCACAACCGGCCTTCAACTAACTTATCAATAGTTAAAGGTCAATTAACTGACTACAACTGAAAATAACTGAACTAGATTACTATAATTTAGTAATCAACACATGCATGACTGAACTCCAAGTCCCTAACTCAAATTTACTAAGCCAACTGAGTGAAAATAGTCATTTCAAATTGGTTAATTTCCACCAAGATGTATTGTTGATGTGGAAATTTGATTTACTCAATTTGAATAAGGATAAAGTCAAATTGAGTCTTTCTTCCTACACTTTCTAATGCTCCCTCTTAGAAAGAAAGGGAATTTTCACCACCCCTATCCTGCACCTATGGAATTTTATTTTTCCTCTTGACAATGCCTTTGTCAAGATGTCAGCATCTTTCTCCTTAGTTGGAATGTATTGTAGCAACATAATTATCCTTTGCACACAGTCCCATAAATGATGATACCGATTATCGATTTTCTTCTACCTAACATGAAATATTGGATTCTCACAAAGCTTAATGCAACATTGGTTATCACAATATATCAGTGTCAGATCCATCTCCTGATTGAAAAGGCTCACAAGTATTTTCCTCACCATATGGCTTCACATGTTTCTTTACTTGCAACCATATATTAAGCCTCTGCTAAGCTGAGTTCCATAGACCTCTATTTGTTGTACTAGGAAATAGTTGCAGACCCAACACTGAAGATAGCACTTGAAGTAATTTTCATGTAATACCCTTCTCCCACATTAATCTAAGATAACTATTCCACTGGGGTAAACATGCGATGAGAAGTTGCTATGATGTGATTTAACTCCCCAAGTATAGTTAAGGAAGTGGAACTGACAAAAAATAAAAAAATTGATCTTCTGTAGGAGCTACAAACCCTTCAAGAGGCAACCAACCCTTCCAGGTGCCTAACTACTAAGGAAACTTGTAATTTTTTTTATCTGCACCCTCAGCCTCTCCCATGAAAATCCATGCATGCAACTGAGCCATTCCATTTTCTCCCACAACAAGGCATGCCAACAACTATGGAATTTTTAAGGCAGTTCTAAGCCAACAAGATGAGATTCTAAGCCACTTTTTTAGGGCTAGGTCTCATTAATTTTCCCATAACTTCATGAAAATTTCATAAACGATACATAACCATGAAATCAAGCTACTAACACAAAAATTTGATCAAGGACTTGACCAGACCCATACTAGCCATCATAGGAATTTCATCAAACATTTCACAAATATGTAATCTACAAGTCATAAAAACATATCTGAGTGTAGGTGTCTCATACTTATCTAAGATTTGTAGAGAAGCATTGATGCCTTATCACAATAGTTGCATTATCATCTATTAGGTCATATATTCAATGTCCATTCAATTACAAAATAAAACATGATGAGAGCCATGACTAAGATCTGTCATAAAACATTCTTATAACCAGTATATAACTAGCAGAATAAAAATTATAAAAAAACCGTCAAGATCACATAATAAAAATTACATATAACCATCAAATACAAGAGGAAAATAAATCTTATTAGCATATGTAAAATGCAACCAGTTCTGGGATTTCCACTTACCACCCAACCATAGATTGGATTGAACCAAATATTTCTTTTAGCCAAACATCCCCATGCCATATTCCAAGCAATAATGTGGGACTCATAATAAAACCAATCCAGGTTTCCTCGGGCTTTACCGCAATCCACCAAGGGATTCATAGGCCCAAACAACAAACATGTAATGCCATGCTTTATCGCAATCCCACCATATACTGGTACAGGGATCAGTAGGCCTACAAAATCATGTATTCCTCCATAGATCTCCACCTACATCAGTGTAATTTGTCTATCTCCTAGTCTCTAGGATTTATCGTATATCACACCATTCACTGGTCAAGGATTCCTAGGCCTAATCGAGACTCCATCCTCTAGGCTTTACCATATATCCTTCCATTCACTAGTCGAGGATTCCTAGGCCTAATAAAGGGCATACATATCTAGGATTTACCACATAACCCTCCATTCACAGGTTGAGGATTCCTAGGCCCGTCGAGGTACAAAAATATAGCTTTACCGCAATCCCACCTTCACCGGTCCATGGATTCCTAGGCCTTATGTTCTTCTTTATAGATCACCCCACTCAGTTTTGAAACCCTCCTACAATACAGCTCAACCAATTAAAGGGAACCCATCACACCATGGCTATCTGGAAATGGCAAGGCAATGTTGGAAATCATTGTCACACCTTGAAATACATATTCCAATGACAACAAGAGAACCAAATAAACACGTGAATGCCAATATAGCAAGGAAATCAAACATGCAAATCGATACCTACAAGTAATCTCATCATAGTCACTTGATTATTCTCTTCCTTTCTTTATCTTTGCTTCCCTTTTCCTTCTTTTCTCTTCCTTTGGTTTTCTTGATCCAATGCTAGAGTGCTCTAAGAATGATCTAAGTGTCCAAGATTGTGTGAGATAGAGAGAGAGTAGAGAGAGAGAGCTCCAAAACTAAATTGAGAAAATACTAACACTGAAAAAAGCTACAAACTGATCCTCATAATCATTTTTATCAATGAGGCCTCTATTTTCTTCATTTTCCATTATTTTCCTCATCACATGCAACCTGTGACCTTTTGCCTTCCTTTTCTCCCACTTCCATTATTTTCCTTCATTTTCCTCCTCACATGCAACCTGTGACCTTTGACCTTCCTTTTCTCCTATTTTCATTATTTTCACAAATAAATGCCAATAGATGTCACTTTGTCTTTCCAAATCATTTTTTATTTATTTTCCCAATTTCCTTAGTCATAATAAAATGAATGAACACCCACAATATGATGTTTTTCCCAACATTCATCTTTTAATACGTGTCCCATGACCTTGGCCTTATTTTCCTTTGTTAACTTTATTTACATGGATTTTTTACGAGGGATGTTACATATCCCTTCCCCTTGGGGGAACACCCTACTTTATGTTCAATGACACCTATAAACTACCAAACCACTGAAACTTCATATGGAGCTTTATAGCATAGCTCGTTGTATTATTTACAATGACATATTGTTGAAAACATGAAAATCGTATCGTTTACCGGTTCTTTATAACACAACTCATTACGATATTTACAATAAAAACCCCATATAATCATGCACATTTTCTTCAACCAGCAAATAACCTTACTTTTTATGGATATTTATAAATCCAAATCAATACATTATTTACAATAATATACACATATGCACATTTTCTCTAACCATCAAATAAAAGGATATGATGATTGCATCAGTCAACAAGGGAATCTAGAGGCTCACAAATCCACCCTCAAAATTAGTAACAGGATTCACCTCCTTCCCAGGAAGTCTAGAATCCAATACCAAAGTCAAAGTTGCATCCAATGTCTAGTGCTACAATCAAGTCCCACTTTTCCTCTCAGTGAATGGTTACTTACTCATTGTTCTAGGGCACACTCTCAATGTGCATTTGATTCCATCTAGAAATGCTAATTACAAAATCAAATCCATCCCCTAACATCCCTTATCTGATACACAGTCCCTCAGTAAATATGGAAATCTCCTTCCTTGTAGTCATTCACCTTCCAAGTTCCCCAGCATCCCCTATCCTGAGTGATCCATCCCTTGGAAAAGCTTCCTCACATTGGAAGGTCAAAAAAGCTCGCTATATACCTACCTCAAAATCATCATACCAATAATATCATGATCATGTAAATCAATGGACACTATTGGGTACCCATGTCCCACAATGGCCCTGCTCCTGAAGTTCTTTACCAACACATTTTTTCCTGCTTCAATTCCTTTTATTGTTGTTGCTAATGCTTACAGACAGTTTCAACCACCCAACTAGGAATTTTCATTCTTTCTTATACCAAGCACATAAATTCCATTAGACTTAAAAATAATTGAAATAAACTAAAATAATACCTCATTTAAAGTCCGTAAATAAGTACACCTGCAATCATGTTTACTTCCTGTCACAACAAGTCAAACTAGTTGTTTGATCAAATCATCATGTATAAACATATCACATCCGGTTAGCTCAAAACGCAACCATCATAGATAAAAATCATGAATCATGTGCAATCATCATAAGCTATAATCATAGATCACTTGCATAATTAAAACTGAAATAAAATATTGATACTTATCCTTTAATCGATCCTTAGCTTCTACTTTTATCTTTTTTCCTTTCCGTATGCACACTGGATCAATTTCCACAATCGAAAAACACCCAGTGCCTTCTCTTGAACCTCATACAGATACACATAGTGTGCATCACACACATACAACACCATAGAACACATGCATCTACACCTGACATACAACACATACACCTACACCCGGTGTACAACACAACGCATACACCTACATCTGATGTACAACACAATACAAACACTTACATCCAGTGTACTACACAACACAATACATACACCTACAGCTGGTGTAAAACATAATACAAGTACATAAAAAGAGTACAACACAACAAATACACATGTCATGATACCACAACTATGAAATCCACATACATAGTACCACACGTACACAAAAAAGCATGTAAACAACACCACCTTCACAACGTCTACACAACACCACTTGTACATAGAACCACATGCATGACATGTACACAACACCACATGTACATAGCACCACATGCATGACATGTACACAACATCACATGCATGACATGTACACAGCACCACCTGCACACAGCACCCCATGTACAACATGTACATGGCACCACATGCACACAGCACTACATGTAAAATCATTTTCAAAACACCGCATGTACATAGCACCATATCTACAACATACACACCATGCCATATTTACATAACACTGCGTACGAAACATGCCCAAAGAATCATATTTACACAACACTGCAAATCACAAATGTGCACAACACCACATGTACACAACACCATATATCCAACATGCGCACAGTGACATATGTATTCATCATTTCATATCAAACATGCACACAACACCATTTGTACACATCACTGCATAAACAACATGTACACAACACCATATATACACAACATTGCATGCACACAACATCACAAATGAAACATGTACAACATATACACATTAGTAGTACCACACATCCAAAGACGACATTGTCTCTACTAAGAAGCCTTCCTTCTAATAGATTTCCACTATTAATTCTTGTTCCAACATATCACAGATCACACTGCTCTCACTCCGCTAATGTATCCCTCAACATTACCTATCCATAACATAAACATAAGCATAGTACAAGAATATAATATCGATTCATATTCAAATGATACTGACCTTGTGGATCTATCAGGGTTACTCTTCCCACTTGATTCCTCATAAACCAGGAACATCTTCATGTCGTTCACTTGCATAAGAAATCATTCCTCCACAAGAATAATCCCTGACATTCCTACCATAAAACAAAATACATACATGCATATGTACATATAAACATCTGTATAAAACAGTCATGATTCCTAATGACCCTGTCAGATAATGACATACATACATACATATACATATATATACGTAAGCATATTCATGATCATAACATAGCTACTAGATATCATAAGGTATAGGTTAAGAGAACTCACTTTGTCTGTGCACACATGCACAAAAATGAGAACAATAGTTCCCAACATAGCCAAGGAATTTGTTACCTTAAGCCCATTTACTATATATTTCCTGCTACTTTTCTCATGATTGTTCTGCCATCATCCATTTATCCCAATGGACCCAACCAACTAAAATAGATGTCATATTCTTTCCTTGAACTTCCCTTATACATGAATCAAGATTCATCTAAGTCTTTCATTACCTGTTGGGTTTCATTCATCTCTTTCTGAGCTCCATTAACTTTCCTCCTTCCCCACCAATTCCCAAGACCCTCAAAATATAAAATGCAAGAACAAGAAAGAAACTAGAATAAAACCATCAAAACTAATAACAATATGACATCTCAAATAGAGTAGAATGGCCATGCACTAGATGTAATCAATACCACAAATAAAGCACAAAAAATCACAAAGATCAAAATCACAAGACTAGTAACAAACACCATGACTCAATCCCCATGGTTCCCAGTGCTTCCAATGAAAAGCTCAACCTGAGCCTTCTTCAAAATCTCATGGTAGACTCTTTTTCCATGCAATCCCTGCATCATACTTCCATAACCACAAAACATTCACTGTAAAAGAAAATATAACAATATACCAGTTATCTTACCTTGTTGTGCCAAGCATGGTGGCCTGTAACTGAACACATCCATGCCCTCTATAAAGGGACTCCAATTCCCTTAAAAAATCCAAATATAACTAGAATCTAGATAATCTACTTGTCAAATACATGTTCATGAATATAACATACATCCACATAATGTCAAATGAAATCACGGTTAGGAAGACTTCTAGTACTCATGAAAATAACTCATTTGTCCAAAACTATAGTTTCCAGATATAGTCAAATAAATTATCACCCAATTCCTTTATTTTAACTTTTACCTTGTTGCAATTGATTCTTATTATCTATTATCACATCACCCAGTTTTTAGTTATATAAACAAATCAACCATTACATTGGCATGCTAATATCAAGCATGTTTCCCTGCAATTGTTCAAACATGTCAACTCACAGTTACTAAGCATAGTACTACAACTAGCACCCACTTACACTCAAGTATGTATCAATTTTTCTTATCAGATATGTGTTAGTAAAAGCATCTCAAAATAAGATCATTCATTCATGCAATATTATAGATACAAACTCATATAATGAAAATAATCAAACATTCAAACAACAGATAGATGACATAATAGACACCAAACACTCAAACACCAAATGGATGACATAATAAAACATTCAAGCACCAACTATATGATCTAAAATAGGTGGCCAATTTTTGTTGTTGTGCAAGCACCTTCTATTCCATTTTAACAACCTAAGGATCGTGCTCATACATCAATTTATGCAATTCAATTCTTGTGTCAAGTTCATGTATTTTTTGCATGCTTTATGTGTGAGCAATTAACATTTTTTTTTAGTTGATTAAATGCATGACCATCAAACATAAATTGCAGAGAAATAATCAACAACACACAACAACAAAATAAAAAAGGTGTTCACCCTCAACACTTGGGCTACGTCTCCTTGAGCCTCCATCAATGTACTAGGCTCTCTGGGATTAAGATGGTCAAATTATTTTACAAGATGATGCTCAACTCCATTGGTTTTTCAGACTATAACAATAGGTTCATAATTCGAAAATACCCCTATATTGATTGTTCAATCACTAGAAATGGACCGTGGCTCCCTTGGGCATGATCTCTTCTGCTGGTGGCCTTGAGCTTCCATGAGCTATACTATGGAAAAAACAACCTTATAAGTCCTTCTTTGCTCCTAAAAACTATCTCATTGTCTCAAAAACATGTCAATCATCCAAAATTAACTGTTCATTCCCTCAGAATGGCCTTTGGCTCCTTTGGCTATGCCTCCAACACCTGGTGGCCCTGGGCTCCATGAAACTTCCTTGTAGAATTTTTGCACCTAGAAGTATTCAAATGCTTGTAAAAGTTACACCATTGGCTTCATAAGGTCAAATGCAGTAAAAAATTACTATTCATTTTCAAAATTTGGCTGAGTGATGCTCAAGATAGAGCACATTCAAGTTTTTCCCCATCCTCCTCCACCAAAACTGGAAAAACTCCAGTTAGCATGGCTAAAAATAGCCTAGATGCCAAAATTGGCGTGCTCTGCCATAAATTCCGCCAACCTTAAATTTTGATTAACTAATCCATAACTGTAGTTTAATGGATAAGCGCACTTAGCGCTAATGGCTCCGCCGGCCCCACCTATATTTGTTTAAATATAATTTAATGCAGAAAAGTTTAATGAATTCGGCCTACAACCCAACGGTAAGGCATGGACGTGGTGGGGCGGAGGTCTGGGGTTCAGTGTTCAAAATTGAACATGTTAGAGCCCTTCAAAGGGCCTCTAGCACGTCAAAGAAGTAGATATTGGAATTTACCAATAAAAAAAAAATTAAATTTGGATTTTTACAAGTTTAAAAATAAAAATTGAATTATATTATAAAATGTCTCCAGAAGTGTTGTAGCTTGTCAAATCCAATCACATTTTTTTAAATTATTAAGTATAGTAATTTATTAAGTTAGTAAAGCATAAGGGGTCGGTGACTCAGTCGTGAATCGTGACTCGTGAATGGTGACTGGACTTAGTTTGTTGCAAAATTGAAGGAGATTAATGGCAACTTCCAACTCCAAGGGAGAGCTTGTTGAGTTTCCAAATTCCATTAACTGCAAGTCTACAAGTCTGCATTGTGAAACTGCCTGCCTAATTAGTAACTTAGTAGTGTCAGGTTCCAACTCCAAGCCAACTGGAAGCAACCATCATAAATTATGGCACTGGAAGTTTGGCATGCTCATGCTCAACACTTAAAAGTTAACAATGCTATTTTTCCTAGACTCAGGTAGCAGGCTTCAGCGCGAGCGACGAAGGATTTTATTTTTCATCCTGGAGAATAATTGCAGTGAAAGATTCATTCCTCACTACTCAAGACAGGGTTCAGGACTCAGAACTTAGCAAAAGAATATCTATTCTTCAATCGAATGCACAAATAACCAGGTACTCAATTAGAATCCATGAATCCTGCTACTAGCTAGACTGCTATTTATAGGTGGATCAGGATGTCTATTTAGATTTTGGAGCCTTCTTTTACACGATTTCAACATCCTTCGTTGCCTCTTGTGAAGAAAAAATCAAACCTTTTCCTTCTGCCCTGAACCTGGCCCTTCTTATAGACATTTTAGGCCTCGAACATACATTGACTCATGAATTTTTTGAGCCCGTATACTCAGCTTTCCCTTTGAAGGGCACACTGATCTCAACTTGTGATCAAATGTTTCTCTCTCTAACTTAGTCCAAACTCAACAATGTTGTTCAAAAGAGTAAAATATGTAAAAGGGAATACCACGCAAACCACATGAAGAATATATTCATCTCATATAAACCAAAAACAATCCAAATTCACCCTGAATTTATGTACAATACTTGCATCTAGAATCAATACCAGAGCTTTGCAACCTGATCTTGTTTTTATTGATACATACATAAGGGTTTTCTTCTTGGAATAAGCCAATTGAGCAGGGGGGGGGAATATTTTAATACTTCTGATATTCAAGACCTTACACAGCTTGATAGGGGCAATAATTCGATTCACCTTACCATTTTCTAGTCAAATCCTTTGAATGACACAAAGGTGTGTTCCCCTCGTCTAAGGAATCTTTTCCTCAAAGAATTTCATTAATCAAGAATCTCATTGCCATGGCAGTGAAACTTTTGATGAAAAATTGGAATACCAAGTAAAATAAATAAATACAATGAACTACTCCTTGTCTCTCTTCTTAAATAGCCACCAGATATGCCTGTTAAATTCTTTGGTCACTGACCCAATCCCCTCCGATTTTCTACCCTGAAACAACACATTATCTCTTGTGTATGGCTCTAGAAATCCTAAAATAGATATTGATAAACCCAACAAAGGAAATACCCAATATTAATATACAATGCTATAAGACCATATAATACTGTAATATTCCCAATTAGCAATGGCTAATTGAAATATTCGATTTTTGGTCAATTTTTCTTTAAGTAGTTAGCTTATGAATAAACATGACTAAAGGGACCATGACTCACTCTAAAATGAGACGCACATGGTAATTAAAGGGGTCGAATTGGGCACGCAGCAAAGAGGGACATTACCATGGTATCGTGGGTGGAGGCGGCCTCCAGTTTTGGAGAGCAGCCAATGCTATATAAAAGAGATAGCCTCC